>JALIZH010011883.1:0-24619 GCA_030522465.1 Rhipicephalus appendiculatus
GAAAATCCGGTGTCGGCGGCGTCGTTGGTTGTGAGCGAGAAATCGAGAAAGATGGAAATAAAGAAATAATAAAGAATCTTCGGTTTGAGTGGAAACGGCGATTTTAACTTGCGACTCCTCGCGCCGTGGCGCGATGCGTTCAGCCGCTCGGCCATTACGCATACATCCTCTAGCATACTAACGGCGAACTATTTATATGCACCATTAACCGCTGGCATTCGCACATCTCAGAGGTGCCTAAATGGGGCAGAGGCTTGACTATAACACGCGAGATTGCGCAAATGGCCGACGGGGATGCTTTAAACCTGAGTTCTTCAATCACACGCATTGTGAAACTCCCCCTAGACCTCGTGTATGAAAATCCGAGCTCGCCATTGGCCGAAATCGTGGGAGTCTGCCATGTTGTCTTGTTGTTTGGCAGTATGCGGCGCAGACGTGAGCGCCGCGCCGCATACTGCCAAACAACAAGACAACATGGCAGCGAATAGAGCAGCGGCGTGTTTGTGTTTTCTATTGCCGAGCCCAGATATCGCGACAATCTGCAAGACCCCGTGGAATCGGCGATTGGAATGTCCTAGTTTCGGAACGCAGTTTCGCAGCTGGAGTGATTGAAATTTAATTTTGTAATGAGGCAATGGTATGATTGAAGAACACGAAATGGTATCGCCCCGAAGTGTTTCGTCGCGCCGCATGCATGGATATAGGAGCTGGAGGGCGTCCGCACTTGGGCTTTCCTGGCGGCACGGTTTAAGTGTCCACCGAGAAGCGAAGCTAGGCCAGCGGTTGTGAAGGCGATACGAACACGGTCCAATTACGCTATCGCTTTCTACTCTTGAAGGCGAACCTCAAGCGTCCTTCCAAGTTTTTGAACAACACGTTCGGTGAGCTGCGATACGCAGTGCATGTTAATATGCCCAAAAAGAGCCACTTTTACAGGTTCAGAAGCGTGATTCATTACGGCCCGTATTCTTTCCATAAAATTTAGTTGAGAATCACCTTACTTCTTCGTTCATCGACCGTCCTTTCCATGAGCTTTGCGCAAACCGCATCGTGAACAAACAACTAGCTCCGTTTCCGTATCAGCCCAGAGGTACCATACACACGTGATAATACAAATACACACATATAGACACAGAAACAGTCACACAACGCGTGTACACTCTTACGTTGTTGGGGTCGAATTCGATAGGGTGAGGGCACCGCTTGAAGCCAGACCAGAATGGAGAACCGGAGCTCGTGATCTGCGAGGAAAAGTAGTTGCGACAGGTAAAGCCCCCCATAACAAGCGTCATTATCGGTCGAGAAAGAAATGCACGAACTCATAGTGGACACTAATTGAAAATCCTACGACTCGCCAAAAAGCGCAGATAAATGCACCAAAGTCCAACGGTCAAACAGCATCGGACATGTAACGACACGAACCGCCTGCAAAGCAGGGTCAAGCAAATACAAGCAAAACACCCCCCACCCCCCGCACTTTCTTACGTTCTCTGTACCTCTAGACCAGGGGTGGCAACCTTCTGAGGCGTAGGGCCGAGTTGCATGGAGCCAACATGACGGGGGGCGCACGACCAATCAGGGGGGTGGGGGTGGGGGAGCAGGAAACGTGAAAAAATTCGGCGAATCAGAATTGACAATAATGCAAAAAAAAACTGCAATATAAATCATGTTTACTTTCAGCACGCATGTCACAATGTTGCAATTTACAAACATAAGTAACAAGCAAAAACTGCATTGGAGGCCAAAACTGCCTTGTCGGCCTTCGGATAGGGAGTAGTTGCATGGGGAGGGGGGGAGGGGGTTCTGGCTTTGTTCCGAGGGCCGCACAATATTGCCACGCGGGCCGCATGCCGACTCCTGCTCTAGACTAATGCGACAAAAATGCCAGTAACGTCACCCTCGCCTCGTGGAATTCTGGGGAGTTAGTGCGCAGCGACGTTTGTCCGACCTAGCCTACTTATACTAAAGTGCACTGGAGTGCTAAGTGTATTCGTATGTAGTTAAAGAGCGCCGACCATGAAATGTCAAGATTAGAAGGGTTCGTTAATGCGACAATCTTACCCTGGTATTCCGAACCATGTTTCTTACACTCATGAATTTTTGCTTACAGAACCATCAGACGGATCGAGACCGGTACCATGCAGTATGTTAACTACTTGACAAAGGCGTCGTAGTTATCTGTTTAAGGCATCAGTTTGGTATATACATGGTAGCCCCGCATCTCCGACTACTTCGCTTCGCTTGCGCTTGCGCGAACTGAGAGCTCTTACGTGATCCTCGGGATATTTGCTGAGCAGCTGTCGTATCTCGGTGTTGTACTGTTCCTGGAACCGCAGCCGGGCGAAGGCAACGCAGTCGTCGAAGACGGTGGCTCGCTCGTCAAGAATAATTTTCTTAATTTCCTCCAGCATCACGACCTGCGGCGAAAGTGGAAACGATAAACTCAATTACTCGCCTTGCGACAAATCAGGCTGTCGCTTGCGAGTGCTAACGCCTGGCAACTACCGAAACATTTGCAGACTTCCGCAAAAATGAAGGAAAGAACAGTTTCTTACCTGTTGATTGAGTTGTAGCTTTTCCATAATGTTGGTCAGGAACTCTGGGTCACTGTAATGGTCAGTGAATAAAAAACTTTGAGGACGCTTGAGCTTCGCCTTCAAGTGTAGAACGCGATAACGTAATCGGACCGTGTTCGTATCGCCTTCTCAATTGGCAGCCTCGCTTTGTGTTCACGGTGCACTCCTCAACCATGCCACAAGAAAGCGAACGACTGTGCACGTAACATTGGCCGTTTCAAACTACCCTAGAATGCCTACTGCAAGTAGAGTTGTTAAATGCCCACTACGTCGTAATTCTTCCTTTTGCGAATCGGCGAAGGGCCCACAAAGCGTCCGTAAGGCAACACGCGAACCTACGCAGCTGCTCACTTTGTTGATGCGTTTGCAGCTGATGATGATTAAATATGTTAGTGCTTTGTAATGGGTGAACCTTTAAAACACCCATTCTTTGTGCAATTCACATGTTTTGACACCTGGTGCGATTCTACGCTTCTTTCACGCAATATTACATGTGCTAAAGAGACTCCTCTAACCACATGGCAATCATATAATGTTTTTTTTCCAAAGTAGTTCCACGCAATTGCATGGCTCAGTGGTAGAACACCTGCTTGCCACGCAGACAGCCTGGGTTAGATTCTCGCTCTAACCGAAGATTTTTAATATTTATTTTATCTGCATCTTTCTCGATTTCTCGGTCATGGACAAGATAATTTTTCGCTCCCACCCACCGATGCCGACGCGAGAATTTGAAACGAGCTCTTTAACGCTATCGCGTTAGAACAGTTCACTTATTGTATATTACGCGATGCGCTCACGACACAAACTGCATGGCTTAGATGAAAACAAAAGAATACGCCGTCTTGCCTGAAAATGGAGACATGACCGAAATAACGCCAAAATGTCGAGAAAGGCTCAACCGCAACAGCGGGCCATTGTACTAAATGTATGCTGACAATTCAGTGGGTACTGACTTTACAGGGCAGTTATTCTCGAATCTGTGGCTCTATGTAACCAATTTGATCTCATGAGGCCATTTTGCGGCATACAAGAGAGACCACAGGTTAGTGGCAAAGCAGCAGTATTTTTATCTGCCAGGTCTGTTTCGAGTATTGCTTGTGTCATTAGTACTCTCGAAAGATTTTTTACGGGGCTGCAATGGCTAGGGCATCATGTCGAGCTAAAAGACAGTATTGAGTTGCTAAGTGGGTGCCACGTCAGCAACGTCAGCACCCGATTGCTGACGTTGCGTTAAATTTTTCGCTTTCAGCTTCGGCAGTAGCGACCATTTTCGCTACTGTTGGCAGTCACGTGATGAGAGAGCCGTGATGAATCCAATTAGAGTGGCTATTTTGCTACTGGCGAAATGCGGGAGACGTAGACCGAAAAATAGGCGACGAGGTGAGCCTGCTCGCTGGGATGTACATCAATACTTGAATTACGCAACAGCAAACAGTAGAAGTACACGAAACATGTGTGCTGCTGTTCTCTTCACCTACGGTCCAGCTGAAAACCTCCAAAAAATTCTGGTTATCACAGCCGTCGCTAGTGGCCTTCTTCAATGTAGCAAGCATTACAGGAATTGGCGCTCATGTGTACCCCCTACACTGACGGTGCTCGATTGCTAGACGCTTAAGGGAACTGCAATATGTCAATAAAATTTGAGTTTTCTATAATAAGGCGTCTGAGAAATGCGCTACTTTACGTAAGCTAAACCATCGTCAGCTGCACGCATACTTGAACAAAGATGACATATGCGAAGGAAATGGGCTTGTGTTTTGTTTTTGAAGTTGAAGCCAACGGCTTGCTTTACGCCCCGAAATATCGATTACCAAAAAAACATGAAGCTGCAGGAAGAAAAAATCTGGCAGAGCCCACGCACTGTGGGAATCGATGTAATGCGAAGAAGTCAGCGGGGAGCTGTATACATCGCACTGTTTGTGTTTGAGGCGAATGAAGGCATGCATGTCCTGGCATGTAGTCCACTATCGCACGTTTGTCATTCATTCATGCACGTGCAATCTGGTATATGCCATGCTTCATGAAACGTAAAATATGGTATATACAATGCTTGACCTGTCATTTATGTTCGGCACGCACTCATGCTATGCCATATCAGTGCTTCGATATATCCAGTTAACAAAATTGCAGTAAGGGCACCAAGACAGTGTCATGTAAATAATTCCGTACATGACATTATTATCATGACTTTGATGTTACGACCTGTTATTTATGTTCTTCATAGAGCCACGTCGCTCAATACCAATTTTGGTATATATAAAGGAAGCGAAACAGCCTCAAACGCACCATGAACGTGGCATATAAATCATGCCGCACATGACATTCATGTCATGACTTTTATGTTACAACCTGTCGTTCATGTTCGTCATACCGTCATGTCACGCCATACCAACTTTCGTGTATATCATAGCGAAAGAGCCTCGAGCGCACCATGAACATGGCATTTAAATCATGCCGTACATGACATGAATATCATGATTTTTATGTTAGTTTGTTGTTTATGTTCGTCATACATTCACGTCACGGAATACCAATTCTGATATATATGCAGCTAACGAAACGGTTGCGAACGCACCACGAGAGTGGCATATGCCATACATGCCATGGATGTCATGATTTTCATGTTGCAACCTGTAATTTATGTTCGTCGTACGATCACGTCACGCTGTAACAATTTTGGTATATATTAAGATAGCGAAACGGCCGCGAGCGCACCATGAGCGTTGCATGTAAACCATACCACACATGACATGTATGCATGGTTTACATGTTACTACCTGTTATTTGTGTTCGTCATAGAGACATGTCATGCCCTACAGATAGAGAAATGTCACGCCCTAACGAAACGACCATGAGGGCACAAAGTCGTGTCATGCATTCGCTTTTGCATTACACTTCATACTCACGTTAAGAACTGGACAGCGTTTGCAGCCGCCTGCTTGAACAGGCCCTCGAATTCATCTCGTGCCCACTGGGGGGAAAAAAAAAGCTTGGTTTTTAACACAGTATTTTTAACCGGTGCTCTATATGAGCAAGGCAAGTTCAACTTCACTGCTCACAACGTACAAAGTTTGGAATGGACAGCCTGCCTTCTCTAATATTGTGCCAAGCGTCATGTTTGGTTCTAAAGTTTGCTCTTACGAAGGGTTGTAATGTGAATGAATGCAAGTGGTTGCTATTGCCAGATGTTTTCGCTTTATGTGCTGGCAGGTTACGCAACAAAATGACAACATACTGATTTGGATGCACAATGGCGGGTAAGAAGATTCGGCCCAGTTTTAGCACGTTTACGATCATGTCTCAGCTTACTCAAAAGATCAGGGGTGCTATGCAGGATGGCCCGAGTTTGGCGAAACTCGCCATTTCTGAAAACTTTGGTGACGCCCACTTTTGAACGAACTAATAGTACGAAAAGGTCAGATTCAGCCCTCAGCGTGCGACGCGTTCCATTGGTTTTGATTGAACGCGGCGCCAGGTCAGGGGCGGTAGACAAAGTTGAGTGACGTCTTCAAACCAACGTGATCTTCTTTGATTTGTTTTTCGTTCCACTAAGTGCAGAAGTGCACCCATGCAAGAAAAACTTCAAAGAATTTTACTAATGATATTTATAATTCTAGAGGTATGGGCTGTATAAATTCGTTCTCAGGCGTTTATGCCCGCACTAAGTAATCTTTAGAATAATTAGTATCGAGGCCACCGAGGTTAGCTTCCGCCGAACGCCTTTCAACAGCGCGCGGCCGGAGCTAATCGCCGAGGCCACATGTATCGTCATAATGATCATCATGATCGACATCTACCTTCTAGCGCGTTGCTGCGCGGCCGGCTTTCTCTCTTCGTCCTCTTATTCATCTTCTGCTGGCTCCCCGAACACGTACGCATGGCTGATTAGCTAATTGACTAGGTGCTAGACCTAGCTAATTAAACTATGGCATGCCATGGCCAGGCTAATTAAGCCAGGACATGCTAAGAGCGAGCTTATTAGCCAGGTCTTGCTAAGAACATGCGAATTAAGACCACGATTACGAAGCCGTGTCACGTTAAGGCGGAGCTAATTAAGGCTATCCAAATAACACGGTGCTAATCACGCCCAAGCTAATTATGACCTGGCAAATTCACATCGTGATAGGGAAGACTATGTTAACTAGCCTTGTGCACATTTTTGGCTAGTCAAGGTCATGTTAATTAAAGCCGTACTAATTAAAACAGGTCTATTCAGTACTATGTTAACATCTCGCTAATAACTGTCAGCTTAATATCACGAAAATTGACACAGAGCTGACGCGGTCTTCACTCCGAAGCAGCCTGAACAGACCGAGCAGACCGAGTTGACATTGCAGATAAAAAGCTGGAAGCTGCTGCTCATTAGCGTCCACCGCATGAAACGCTTGACAGTCACACTGGCACTATGACAGTCCTGAGTTGAGCTGGGGCCTTCTCGAGTTTGAAGCCGAGCTCTCGTGACAAGTAGTTTGACAGGCGCCCATGGCAAGGCTCGGGCCCGCGCACCGCGTTTGCTCTTGCCGAGGCGCAGTGCTCCTCCGCAGCGCCAGCGAGCGGCGCTATTCAACTGTGGGTTGCGACGTAACTTCATAATATTTGAGGCAACATCATAATCTACTTTCATTGAAATGAAACAAGTGTACGAGTGCTGCGTGTGCGTCCTTGTTGCCTTCGACAGTGGAAATTACCATGCTGCAGATGGAAGGAAAGAACTTGCCCGAAAGAGGATGACCGCCCACGAACACGCCTGTGGGAGGCACGACGTTCAGTTGGCAAAGAGATAGCGCGACAATCACACTGGGGTTGCTGCATTGACGCGTTCGCTCGCGCTGTTCCTGTGAGAACCACCGCAAACGCCGCACACGCGTTGGTGACGACACGCGCATTTCGTTTGTGACAACAGTGCTTTCGCGCGCTCCGCACTATCTACCTGTCATGACCGCCGTAGAGAAGAGCTAGGCGGTCAGTGTGAGCTCGGAGCAAACTTGTGTTCACGAGAAGCTCGGGCCATCGTGCATAGAACCCACAGTGGGAGCCTGACAGCACATGCTGGCGTCAAGATATCTGTCTAAACTGAGTTGAATTTATTCCCCATAGCACAGCCGCAACTGAAAAAAAAAAACCAGCTCAAATACAAGGCCCACATTCCCAAATGCCTTTTATAATTGCACTGTTTGTAAGAAAAAAAGAGTGACCAATATTGATGCTGGAGATACCGTCACGTGGTTTGTACTCATGTCAACATCGCTACCGAATGCTGGCGGTCAATGGCAAAAGAAAAAAAAAACGAAAAGAAACTTGCGGTCAAAAAAGCCATATTTATTTGGGGTCTGCTTTTATAGAATCGACTGCGAAACAGTGCGATGCTGTATATAACAGATCTGAACACAAAGCTGTTTTTGCGCGCTGCCAGGCATACATCAAGGCCGAGTAGTACGTAATAAAAACATGGAGTGAAAGGGGAAGTAAATTAGGAGAAGCTGTTTGGATCCACATTTTCAGCGCGAGGGGACGTTTCTGTCGATACCGACCGAACATGTGAAGCGATACGATGCGGCATCTGGTGGACCTTGGAGCAATAGTCTCATCACTGATGTTGAACTTTATCAGCACCACAACGTGACAAACCTTCTGCACAATATTTTTAAGTGTGGGAAGGGCAGTATATCAAACCATCTATATTTGAGGTTATCAGGGCTTTACGAAAGCGATACGTCATATCATGAGCGCAAACAGATCCAAACGATCAATAAACGTTTTTCAGCTGTGTTCTCCGATGCGTTTAACAGCACAGCAATTAGGCACCTTCATCGTGGGTGATGTCTTTCAAAGTGTCCTGGGTATCGGTCTATTTCGGAATAATGCCGTCTCCAGAATCAGCCAATTACGCCAATTTTCATGTTTCCATGCTAATTGTTTTGTTCCAGCGTAATTATTTTTCCGTGTTTGCCTATCCCGACCTATTCGCCTCAGCGCACTAATAAGTATGGATGAAAAACTTACGTCATCCTTTTGAACTACAGGTAATATCAGGGGCATTTATAAAATAAGGGTATTTCTGCTTCAAGGAAAATTATTTTCTTTAGTAAATGTTATTTTATGGCACTCGTAGTTTCGCACAAACCGTCTTCATTTTGTTCGAAATGGCGTTAGCACTTTTGGTAACGCTGTACTAGCTTTAAACCATCTGCATAGAAGTTCGCCGCTTGAGAATTGAACAAGTTGACAACGACGTTTTTTCAACGTTGCAGTGAAGAATGGAGTTCACTGCATTGATGGCTTCTTTGGGTTCTGCGTTAGTGCAGTAAATCGAGGTCTCGTGGTCTGTGTCAAATTGTATGCAAGAAAAGTAGGCACTGAACTCTTACCGACCAACACAGGGAGGAAAGAATGAGAAATGGGCATCGTTTGTGACTGTATCGACAAAACAGAGACGACTTCTTTTGTTACATTTTTTTAGCATTTTCGAAGAGGCGGAACGAGAAAAACTTGGGAGAATTAGATGACTTGGCGACACACCGCTGGACCTCGCGAAAATCTGAGTAGATTTTCCCATAGAAAACTTAGCATTAAAGATCACTCTAATGACGTCGCCTGCTTTCTAGGTACACAATGTTTATTCACCCTTCTCTACTTGGAGAAGGGGAAGAAATAATACGTACCTGCAAGGGTGTGCTCGATGTTGTTGGGAAAATGCTTGATGGTGCAGACGGGTATCGATTTTTCGGGCGGGTCGTGGGACGACGAATACGACTCGGTCAGGTCAGGCTTCACAACCTGCACGTTGCCCTTGGTTCCCAATGTGCCAGACTCGAGCAGGGGCTTCCGATAGTACACGCAGCGTCTGTCCATGTACTGGCCTGCACGAGGTATTTTCAATCAGCCGAGCTCTAACCCACTGACTGCGACAACAGTACTAATTATTGTACACTATATCAATAATTCACCATGTGCTCTGGGCAGCCGTCGTCGCAATTAAAATCTTGGAGGAGGCTTAAGCTTCGGCTTTAAAGGGGACTTGCAACAGTTTTCCGAGTAATCACCGAATGAATTAGTTACCAGAGTTTATTGCCTCACAAATCAACCGCCGCAAATAATTTTAGAATACGTTAAGGACCAGCGGAGTTACAGGGATCTGTCGCGCGCGCTTCCTCTAACTTTCATCCCAGCAAGCACGCTGAAAGCAACGCAGGTGAGGGAGGAATGAAAGGGAGAACATTGTTTTCTTCGAATGCGCTCGTGGCCAACGTGCTGACCGCGAGATCGAGCGAAGTTATCGCCTGCCGGCTACTGGCTGAAGCGGGCCTAACGTTGAGTTAAAAGGGGGCAATAAGCTTCGTCTGCGCGCCTAACTTCGAGCCCTTCATTTTCTTTTTTTTTTTGCACGCGAGGTTTACTTTCAGTGCGCAGCGCGGGAACGTCGCGGCACCCCGCGGCGGCCGCGGTAACTATGCAGCTCACGAAGCTCAAATCAGCCATTGGCCGTTGACGTTGTGTTTATGACGCGGCCATTTGGGTTAATGGGGTTATTTGTCGAGAGAAGGGCGAGCGACTTTTAGCTGACTGAGACTTAACTGTAAATTCCAGGCCGTGTGCTGCGCTATGATGTTTGGCTTAGATGCTCTCGTAGGTTCACATGAAGCGGTACTAAGAGTCGCATATTTAGGACCCACTTATACGCCGTGATTACAATAAATACACATGCGACAATGATCTTTTTCCAAAGTCCTCCACACGACACTTCCCCCAAAGTGTTCCCGAGCTGCGACAAATTCCCTGATTAATTTTAAAGATGGCCGCGCACTCACGTGCGTCCACGTTGTCTAGCGCATTGGCGACACCATCCAGAGATTCGAAGAAGTCGTCGTTGTAGACGTTCTCCGTCTCCGAACCCACTCGGTCTTCGTGGACTACGATGTTCACCTCGGGGTTCATTTTAAGGACAGCTCTCGCGGCCGTCGTGGACTTCATTTGCTGCGTATGGCATCAAACACACTTGAACAAGTGCAGTCGCCGTGAAAGCTAGGTCTTAAGGCATCATACAAATAAGAAGTAAAAGCCTACAGCGCGCGTGCAACTAATGCACAAGTATGATGCGGCATTCGCTCTAGCGCGACGCTTGAAAGAAGGAGCATGGGTTGGTTTTTAACGGGCAGGCACGCGCAAGCGAGTGTTCATTTTAAAGCACGCAGTGAGGGGATGCATCATCTTGCCCTTAACCTACAGATGCATGTAAACTGCAGGCATGCGCTCGCTCTCATGAGTAAAAATGGTTGCATATGCTTTGTTCCGCGAGTCAAAACTCGAGAAAAAAAAACGCATTCGTCGCTTTTGCGCCCAACCAGATGAAGACATTCAAATGTACAAGGTCGACCGCTGTCAGTGAACACAAGTGCGTTCCCGCAACGCGTCTCTCGAGTGTTCCCACTATTAATGGTCGACCCTGTACATTATGCCACCTCCCTGAACGTCTTGCAGAAAAGGAACCACGACCAGAAACCGGATGAAGTAGGCGTATGACTCACGCCAACGTCTTCGGGTCGAAACAGGAACTGCCTGTTGAGGTTGGAGCGCTCGATGACATCCATGTCTGTCACGTGGATAAGGCCGTCGTTTCCCCCAAGGCCCATCATGGCGAAGTTCTTGAGAAGCTCGCAGCCGATGGCTCCAGCGCCAACCTTCGCGTGTGGCAAAAGACAATCGGTGGTATTAGTACTCATTCACAAGGACTCGGAAAGTTCAGAAGGAAAAAGTCAGGGGCCAAACTCCCGAATCTTTCTTACGTAAGTGCGACTTGCTGTTTGCCAATAAACCCAATGCGCGCAAGCATGAACACCATAGAGAGAGCAAGACAATACGGCATTTGTGTTGTCTTGTTCTCTTGTGTCCGTGTTTGCATGCCTAACCTTCATTTATCAACAATCCTTACTAACTAGTTACCTTCTGTCGCTCTAACATCGGGAACGGCGGAACTTTTCCTCACGAACTGATCTAGCGTTGCAGTTTATTAACAGCGGGGCTGTTTTGAAGTCGAGTTTGCGCTGTCTGCGTTTCTGTCTGTGTCACGTAGGTCAAGTGACCTGAGGAGCGAGTGAATGAGTAAATAAAGAAAACGAAATGATAATGCCCAAAGTGATGATGATGATGCTCAATGATGATTATGAGGATGATGCTCGAATTCATCATGCGAAACGGCAGCGGCTGGCAACTGTTAAACCCGCAGTTTCAAGAGCAAGCAAACAAGGTCAAGCGCTTCAAAGGGAAGCCAACCCTGACCTCTGTCAAAGGGAAATGGAAAACGTTCGTCAGCAGAGGAAAGCAAACACCCAGTTTTAGGAGAAGTTTCAACTAGCTGAATAACATCAGGACTCACAGACTCGGTACAGAAGGAGAACACCACTGAGTAACACCAAGAGTCACATTGTAGCCTTGAAGAAGACAAGCTCGCTTGTCAAAACGTCGGCCCCAAGTGACACCCCTTGTTCCAAGGATTTCTCATCTCTTCAGGATTCCATCTTTCCCTGAACTTTTACATAATCTCAGATAATCACAGAAAATCACACAAAAGCGCGTAAAATCACAGACGAGCTCACAGATAATGTCCTATTTTAAAAGAAAATCATAGAGGAAAACGGAGAAACACAAGACGACCACAGGTTCGCTATTTCAGCAGGCTTCACTTTGTTTTGTTGACATTTTTGTAGCCAGTTTTTGTTAACAGTGGAACTATCAAAAGAACAAGTGGATATTGCGGACGTGTGGAAATGTGTCACGTATTAAGCGCTCTTTTTTTGTTTATTGTTATATCTGCCATCATTCACTATCGAAAAAAATATCATGTATGTTTTAAAAAAAGTCACAGTTTCACCGCAAGGGTGAAGCAATGAATGCGATAGCAAAAAATTGTAATGCTATACGAAGTGAGGCTGGCAGCTAACTCTTTTTGGATCCGATCTCACGCAACTCTAGAAAACGCTTGTTTAAGAGAATTCTCTTCGCGTTGAGAGCGCAGCACGTAGAAGGGTACACCGGCCCCCCGCTTCCGGCCGCCGAGAAGGGGAGATAACGCGCGCGCCCCCCACTCGTAAAATCGAAGGTCGCTCGAGGGACCCCCCCCCCTCGCGTCTTTTCCCGCTCACGAACCACGGGCGGGGCCGATTATATATATACATATACATATACGGCAAATGACGCCGACGCCGACGCCGACGGCGAAAACCAGCCGCGAGTGTCCATATAATTGCTATCGCAATAAAAAATGGGCACAAGTTGGAGTATTTTAAGTGCTCTAACATATAGGAGCGCGGTAAACGGTCCCCCTGACAGAACACTAGAATTAATCCCGGGAGTTCGTATATTACTTGTGCTGTACCGCCCGCTCTCTGTAACGGGACACGATGAATAACTCTGACCAAATTTAACTATCCCAGGCAGCACGCCGGCATTGGACCGATCTAGGCCCAATGTCGGCTAACGTCGGCGGCAATATTGGCCCCATGTCGACAAATCACGCTCGCGCTACTTTCACCCACATCGGTCCGATGTCGGCTAGCCGGCGTTGGGCCGATGAGGGCTAGCCGGCGTTGGGCCGACGAAGGCTAGCCGGCGTTGGGCCGACGAAGGCTAGGCGGCGTTGGGCCGATGAGGGCTAGCCGGCGTTGGGCCGACGAAGGCTAGCCGGCGTTGGGCCGACGAAGGCTAGGCGGCGTTGGGCCGATGAGGCTAGCCGGCGTTGGGCCGATGAGGGCTAGCCGGCGTTGGGCCGACGAAGCCTAGGCGGCGTTGGGCCGACGAAGGCTAGCCGGCGTTGGGCCGATGAGGGCTAGCCGGCGTTGGGCCGATGAGGGCTAGCCGACGTTCGGCCGATGACGGCTTGCCGACGTTCGGCCGATGACGGCTTGCCGACGTTCGGCCGATGACGGCTGGCCAGCGTCGGTCCGAGACCGGCCTGCCGTTATTCAGCAGATGATGGCAAGCCGTCATTGGGCCTATGTAAGCTGGCCGATCCTGGCGTGGTGTCGGCCTCGCCGACTTCGGGAAGCCGCCGGTGCGACGGTTAGCACTCGTTATTATGGTAATTTACCGTGCGGTGAGTAAGGTAATATACTGTGCCGTTGTAGTCTGCACGTAGCCAGTTTAAATGGGGACACCGGCGGTGGTTGCTCGATGCCTACAGTAGCTTGATTAAAAAGGCTGATACGCGTGTTATAAAGTGAAACGGCTGCGTGGCGACCATGCATAGTTCGGTATTCCTGTGATTACTGTACTGTAAGTCAGCAGTGCAAAAAAAAAAAAACCTATTCGCAGCACAACGGCATTCATCGACTACCGCTGACGCCGTATTCGGTAAATACTTCGTAAGTAGAACGACCCATTTGGGGTCTTAGCATAGCATTGAGACCCAGAATTCTATGGAACCGTGCAAGGCTGACAAGAAAAGTCAATATTGTCTCCAACACACCTAAAAGGATGAAAGTCCTGCTGCATCAATTACGCATGCGTCTAGGTGATGAAGGAGCAACACATTTGCAAAGTGATAAACAGACATTTATTCACACATATGAACACACGCCAGCAGTTCCGGAATAATGATGCCATAAAGGAACACCTAAACATCTATAGATACCGTATCCAACATCTAAAACGATCCCACAGCCACCGTATTCCTAATGAAAAACACGAAAATATGATCGAGAATGGGGTCAGGCGAAGAGTTATAATGTTATTCAAGGCACATTCAGAATAACTATTTAAAAACATAGAACGGGGAAAAAATATGATTAACAATTAACGAAGAATATCATAGCTACTTGTGTTTTGTGGACGATATCGCGCTTTGCGGCAATGACGGTGACGAATCACGAAACAAAAAAAATACTGGTGATGTAAACGAAAGAAGCCGGATTAAAGATGTACACGAAGAAAACAAACATCATGTTAGGCGGCCCGGCGAGAAAGGGAGATTACGGGTAGCAAACAGACTAGAAGTGCATGTATAAAGCTAGTTACTAACAGAGGAGCCCCCCCCCCCCCCCCCACCCCCCACCCGATGTTTATCAAATTCACCGAAAAGTAAGGTTGGGTTGGTTCGCAAACGTTAGTCCATCGTAACACATGACTGGAAATTAAATTACCCCTATCCTTTAAGTGGAAATCACAATTCTTTCACTCATAACTTATGGGACAGAAACATGAATAAACTACAGCACGCGACCTGAAAAACGTTGCGAGTGGTGCCGCAAGGTTCCATATACTGTACATCTAAACAAGGTAGACACACATGCACGCATTCCTTATCTCAAGGTAAGAATGTAACGGAAAAGAAGCATGCATGAATACCTTTCACGCATGGCGCTTGGATCGGTAAGAACACGAGCGAATAAAAGGCATGGTCAATAGCGAACGCACGATAAAGAGAAAAATCTGTCTGGACAGACGTAAGAGCAGTCAAGACGTGTCCTTAAATGAAGCGAGCGAGTCCGATGTGGAAGCACGTAGCCGCTGGCTGCTAGCTGCGGTGATCTTTGCCGAAAACAGCGCTGGAATCTTGCCGCGTATCCGTCTCGCACACGTTTTTGACTTTCCTCCGCACATGTCCACACACCGACATTAGGGGCTTTTAGCTTGTACGTATACTTTTTTTACGTTACCGTGTTACCGGTTACCGGATTGCGTTTACCGTCTTACCGGAACGCATGCTGCAGAAAAGTTTTAGCTCCTCATACGTAAACGTTTACGTGCATGCGTAAACGTAAACCTTTACGTTTGCGCAAAACCACCAAATGGCATAGGTCGGCAAAAGAAATGGAGCTCACTCAGACTCACTCAATAAATATATTTTTCGCTTAGGACTCACTCGGACTCAGACTCACCAAAATTTTGCTGAAGCAGACTCACTCGGACTCAGACTCACGAAATTTCTCTCCAACAGAACTCACTCGGACTCAGACTCACCGGTGTTTTCGTCATCCAGGCTCACTCGGACTCAGACTCACTAAACTTTTCCTCAAACGGACTCACTCGGACTCAGACTCATGAATATTTTCGTCAACCTGACTCACTCGGACTCAGACTCACCAAAAGTTTCCTCATGCGGACTCACTCGGACTCAGAATCACCAAAATATAACTCAGCCGGACTCACTCGGACACAGATTCACCAAAATATAACTCAGCCCGACTCACTCGGACTCAGACTCACGAAAATATTACTCAGCCCGACTCACTCAGACTCAGACACACGAAAATATAACGAAAATATAACTCAGTCGGACTCACTCACCAAAATATTTGTCAGCCGGACTCACTCGGACTCAGACTCACCAAAATTCTCCTGAAGCGGACTCACTCAGACTCACAGACTCGCCTAACCTTTTCTCACCGAGACGTACTCGGACTAAAAATTAGCAATATTCAATTTGGCCCGGCTCATCCAATAAATGTCGAAGGAGCGCCATAAAATAGATTTTGTATAATAACACATGTAAAGGGTTCACAAGGGCCAAGAAACCTTCAAAATATAGGTATGATAGCTTTCAACATACAAAAAGAAGTCAATTCCCGTGCATCGCAATCTCTATCGTAAAGAGAAATTCAACATTACACGCGATTTTTGCAATATTGAGAATGTTTTCTTTAAATATAAGACTGGGTCTACCGACCTTCGAGGAACATTAGGTTTTCATTCCTGTTACCTTTGAAATGCGCTATGCGCACGCGCCATTTGTTTTCAATGGGCGAGCGCGTACGTGCGTTTTTGGCAGACCCAATTATAAATGAAGTCCTTTCTTACGCTTTGCCGTTCGAAGGCCTAATCACGCTACTCGGGAACGAAGGAAGCTTGACATTACGTTATGGCGCTTTTCTAAACACGTTCATGAAACTGCCAATGGTCTTGCAGTCGATTTACCGCTCATTGACAACGCGAAAAAGAAAATAATATGAGGCGGCCATCTTTTGCAGAATCGAGCTCACCACCCTTGAAAAATTTTGGGAACATGGCTTCATAGGTTGCATACTTATGCCTCTCTAAAGTTTCGAAAACACCTGCCACGATAGTGGTTGTGGTGCTTGACTGCTCACCCGAAGATCACGGCATCGAATCCCGGCCGCATTTTCGATGGATGCCGAAACGCTTGAGCCATGTGTGCTTATATTTTGGCGCACGTAATGAACCCCCATGTAACCAATATTTCCGTAGCCATCAACTACGGC
This sequence comes from Rhipicephalus appendiculatus, assembly GCA_030522465.1. NCBI lineage: Eukaryota > Metazoa > Arthropoda > Arachnida > Ixodida > Ixodidae > Rhipicephalus > Rhipicephalus appendiculatus. The sequence continues at coordinate 16,790 of JALIZH010011883.1, forward strand.
GCCCCTCATAATCACATCATGGTTCTTGGACGTTAAACGCCAATAATTATTATACTAGTGTTTGGAATTATAGAAATGGTAATTTCGGTTTTAGTCGATGTCATGCTTTCGCAAAGTGATTGCGGATAATGTAGGTTCGTATTTTACGTCGCAAAGCCAAGATGTGGTTGTCAGAGACGCCGTAGTGGAGGGCTCCAGATATTTCGACCACCCAGGGTTCTTCATCGTGCATCTTAATCTAAGTACACGGGTTGTGACTGCGTTTGTTTCTAGCAAGATATTTTTCGGAGCCGGCTAAGAACCAGTTGTAACTGTTAGTGACTTCTCTATCTCGTGGATAATGGTAAACAGTCGTATCAGTATCACGCTGGATACGGACACAAGGCAAAAATGAACGTGCATAGGCGCGCCGATAAGAGCCGGCCTGTGTGTTCAAAGGTATGGTCGAAGCTTTTTGCATGGTCTGGTACAGACCATGCAAAACGAGGTGGCAATTTTCTGCTTTCCGAAAACCCCAATTGCTGGCTGTCAAGCCGATTGCAAGAATGCCGTATTGAAAGGTGGGGACGCCGGCGCCGCTTCACAGTGATCCTACTAGTCCCCAGAAAGGAGAGGAATATTCATTTCTAAGAAAAAAGTCACTGGACAAGGCCCTGAACTGACAACTAGAGGGTTTGCTACAAACCAGACGCAATAAATTCACATACCTAACCCTGCGCTATTAGCAATTTTATTTCTTTTTATTCTCACTGCGTCGCTATTATATCTATCCTTAATAAATTATTACTTGTATTGTTTTTACTTCGATGTAACTGCTTCTCTCTTACGCATTCTCAAATGCACAGCTCCCCTCTGTAATTCCTGCGGGCCTTCAGGGTACTATTAAATAAATAAATGATTGAGGAGCCTATTTTCAGCGGGTAATTGGGGCAGCGGAGGTTGCCATAACGTACTGTTTTTTTTTTTTTTTTTGCAGAATGACCGACTGATGGGCAATTGGTGTGGGTTCATATTGACGTCTAGTGATTAATGAAACATATGAGAAATGCGCTAATTTGTCTCCCGTGAGGGGACACTGCTCAGCGACTTATGATCGAAAGCCAGTGCTACAACAAATATAAAGTGAGTGACATGAAGGCAGGACATGCGCTTTTTTTTTTCTTTCCTGCTTCAAAGCCTACATTCTCGAAAGATGCAGGGAGGGGGGTAAGGGATGGAGAGCAGTGCTCGAGTCTCGTATATTTATGAGACAGCTCCTTATCTTCATACCAGCGCATACTCCTCCCCCCCCCCCCCCCCCCCCACCCTCTATCTTTCCCATTGTAGTTCTGAAACAAAATTTTGAAGGCTAGATAACACGTGGGATAAATTTGTGTACACACACGCGCATCATCTAAGAAATATCAACAGATAATATAGCCTAGGACGTATTTAAAATCGATTTTAAAGTTCCTATCGCCCTACTGCAGCTAAACGTGCCTTCGTTTATTGTGTAAACAACCAACCGCCCGCTGCGTTACGAGTTTAAATATAAAACTCCAACCAAAATCACCAATCGTCGCCACAGCAGCGGATAGCAGAACGGAAGACAATAATTCGTGACCTCTGCACCAACGGCTACACAAAGGCGTTTATTCGCAGAGCCCTCCGTAAGAGCAAAGACGGGGGAAACGTGACACCAACGGCGCCGCAACGACGCCGTGTGTCGATCCCTTACATTGCGGGCGCCAGCGAAGCAGGGGTCGACGTTTCCCACAAGCCATCCACCACCATCGGCAGTTTCATCCCACGGCCCAAAGACAGCGCATATGCGGAAAAAGCGCAGGGCGTCGTGTACCGGATCACGTGCGCCGACTGCCCCGCTTCCTACATTGAAGAAACCAAGAACTTCCATGAAAAAATGCGGCAGCACAAGAATGACCTCCGTCACTTGAACAGCGGATGGACCGAAGTGACAGAGCACTGCCAGCGGTTTGACCACCATACCAGTCCAGACGGCGCAGTGATTTTGGAAAAAGAAAGGAACCTTTCGCCGGCGGCCCCTCCTCAAATCCTGGTACATTGAGCAGACAGCGGGAAACATCAACCACACCCTCCCTCTACTGCCCTCCCTCTACTGCCAGGGCTTGCGACGACTCACAGCAAACAATCACGCCTGGCAAGAAGGCGTTGCACATCTCGGGCCTTCTCACCCTGAACATGAAGCCGATCATGCTTCGAAACGTCGCGGTTTCTTAAAATAAATTTTGGCTGGAGTTTTCTCCTTTCTCAAGTTTTCTGTTATCCCAACCAGACAGACTTCTGCCGAATGTTCACATTTGAAAGAATGAAGATATTTGTGTTGCAGGCCCCAAGCCTAGAGCGTCGAGCTCGTTGCTTCGTTTTGTACTTTCCTTGCATTCCTTGGGGGGGGTATTAGGAGCTCGAAAGCAAGATACGAGAAACGAGCCTGGGAAACGGCCGTGCCATGAAGCTTTTTGCCGTGTGGCTTGGACGAACACAATGACGGCTGAGGGCATGGGCGTCGGCAGCGGGGTGCAAAAGGGGCACTTGCCCCCCCTCAAGCCTCACCAGCACTTGCCCTCACCTAAGCTACACCAGTGCTCTCCCCCACCCCTAGCCGCGATGCAACACTCGTTTGCACCCCCCAAGAGAAAATTCTGCCGACAACCATGGCTGAGGGACCACCGAAAGTGCTTCGGCGCGTCAACGCTGTCTATGAATGGAAAGGTGTTTGAATAGGAAAGAAAAGAAAAAAATACGAAAAAAACGGGTTTTGCTTGAGTCGGCAAGGACTGAACTGCAGGCGTGCTGGGAAAATATGGCAGAAATATCTCCCAAATAGAGTCTGCAATTCGAAGAGGTCATTAAAGTTTAAAAGCTTTTTGAATTGCCGAGAGGTAACATAATTCTTTGACCACATTACAGCCCGAAGAAATTTGTTTTTGCAAGTGATGAAGCGTCGCGTATGGCATGAATGGTGCGTTTCTACCCCCTTCCTCCTTGAAATCCGGTCGCTACAACTTTCGAGGTACAACGGGGGCAAGCTTTATCTAGCCACTTTAAATAACGCAGCCGCTGTTTAATTGGTAGCGAATGACATGACGAAAGCCGATGGTCTGTGTCGTCGCTGCATTTTTAACAAAGCTTGAAATTCGGGGAGATGGTGCATAGCTACTGGGAAATTTTTGAGCGCGAAACAATGCATTCACAAGGCATTCAAAAGCACCCGCCCTGTCTCTCTCGTACTTGTGAATGTCTTGTTTGGCGCTCGGAAATTTCCCAATTGCTACATTTATTCATGGAAAAACCGAAGCGACATCTAAAGACACAAGGGGTTTCAATTCAACAAAGAGCGAAGGGGCGCTCGATGCTCGCGAATCGTGCTGCTTTGTCGTATTTGAATCCACACGGATGACGAAGCTCGAACATTGCACTCATTCTCCGTTGATTAGGTACACAATTGTAGATCAAACTCAATGTGGATCACGATGTCGCTTAATAAAAGTGGCCTGGAGTTGTACATGTGTCATAACATGCTACACAGCCCACTTACATGTCCTCGTATATGAGGGCATGGACAGCTTGATAATTTGAAAATTAATTTCTAGGGCTTTACAAGACGGTACGTCTATACGATTACAAGGCACGCCATAAAAGGAGGCTATAAATATTTGTAACCATAGGCCGGCAAAATAAATGGAGCCACGCAGACTCACTCAATAAACGTTTTTCGCTTAGCACTCACTAGGACCCAGACTAACCAAAAATCTGCTGAACTGAACTCACTCGGACTCAGCCTCATTAATATTTTCTTCAACCGGACTCGCTCGGACTCAGACTCACCAAAATTTTGCTGAAGCAGACTCACTCGGACTCAGACTCACGAAAGTTCTCTCCAACCAAACTCACTCGGTCTCAGACTCACCGGTGTTTTCGTCATCCAGACGCACTCGGACTCAGACTCACAAAAATTTTCCTCAACGAGACTCACTCCGACTCAGACTCATCTAAGTATAACTCAGCCGGACTCACTCGGACTCAGACTTACCAAAATTTTCCCCAAGCGGACTCACTCGGACTCAGAATCACCTAATTATAATTCAGCCGGACTCACTCAGACTCAGACTCATGCCTCAATCTGAGTCTGAGTGAGTCTGAGTGAGTCGACTCATGAGTGAGTTTGCCGACCTATGCCAAATGGTGATGATAACTGCGTTTAAACTTTACTTGATTTAGATAAGATTGAATAATTGCTTGGGCAAAGTAATAAGAAAGGCTTTTAGCGTGTACAGTATCTCGGTTTACGAAAAAGGGTGCAAAAAATATCGGGTTAGCGACGATGGTGTCGACATCTTGTGACGCTTCGTGCAACCACAGTCATGAACACGTTTGTTATCATCTAGTATTTAAGGGAGAAAATGATGAAAAAGGCAACTCATTCATAATTATTTCACTGCAAGGCATATACGCAAGGAGTAAAATGCGCGATGTTTCTGCAATAACAATTTTGTGCTTGCCTGTTTCACATTGACCCCGCTAGATGGCGCCAACTATCCAGCCTGTCGGGGGCTTTAGGCGTTCTAGGCCTCTCACGTTTACGTCGCTCTAGCTTCGGTAAGCCGACTGAAACAAGGTGATCGCAATTCGCATTCGCACTACGGCTTATTTTGACTCGGCAGCAGGAGTCTCCGCAAACTGAATATCGCTCGTAGCCACGAACGAAGGTGGATTTGCGAGGTAGGGCCGCAAACGTAAAAGCCTATCCGGCGAGTAGTTTACGTTCCGTAGAAAGTTTACGTTCCGTAAAGGCCCGCGCATGCGCAGATTCCTTCCGGTATCCGGTAACACGGTAACGTAAAGAAGTATACGTACAAGCTAAAAGCCTTCTCTCGCTACAACTTATCCTTCCATCGAGCTGGCTACCCTTCCCTGCCTGGTCAAGCAAGTTTCGCGACAATGGTGGTGGTGGTTGTGGTTCGAAGAAGGAAAAAGGCGCCTAATTTCTACAGTGCGGTCGGGAGCACGGCGCAGCGCCTATGCGACAATGACGCACCGAACGACAGGAGTAAAGGCGGGGGGGGGGGGGGGAAGAGGGGTAGAGCTGGAAGAAGACGAAAAAAATGCTGACTCTCCCTTCTTAGGAGCGCGGCTCAGCCTCCGACAGTAGTGTGCGCCCCCCCCCTCCCCCCCCCCCCCCCCCCCCGTGTCCTCTCCCCCCTCCACAGCATGTCGTCTGTGGGCTACGTGGATTTTTCAATGCATCGCTTGTTCCAAGTGTCGCTACGTGAAAACTTTCCGTACACCATGTTGTAACCGCATTTTTTATCGTATTTCCCGTGCAATAACAGTAACATTAATGAAATCCAAAGTGTGACGGAATCCCGTTTGGTCGGGAGGGAGGCATTGCAAAAGAAGAAGAAACGCCGACCACAATAAAATCAATTTAAAAACAAATTAAACGAGACGTCTCGCTCCCACACGGGAGCCTTGTTCAGAGTGAAGTTCAAAAAAAAAAAAAAAAAATCTCTCCCTTCTTAGGAGCATCTATTTTTTTTTTTTTTAACTTCACTGTGAACAAGGCTCCCGTGTGGGAGCCGAAACGTCTCGTTTTGTTTTAAATTGTTTTATTGTGGCCGGCGTTTCTTCTTCTATTGCAATAGTAACATTAAATGCGACTGTTTCTAAACGCACGTGGGAAGCAATCGTTGAACGAGATTTTTACTTCAAAATGATAGGTATGGGACAAAAAGACGGCGATGAAGTGAAAACACGAACTGGCAAACACGTGTCAAACACGTGTTTTATGTTCGTTAACGATTGTTTGTCGTGGTGGGCTAGTTGATTTGGAATGTTTTTACCGAAAAAAACGTGTCTACACTTCTTCCCGGTCTTTCTTGCGCCATACCTATTTTTCTCAAGTAATGAACAACGAGCTCAGCAACACTCCTTGTTGAGCGTTTACTACTTTCACAAGGCAAAATTATGTGACATCACTGAAGCAAATGCGTTTGTTACGCTTGAACACAACATGCGCGTGTGTAAATACGTGCACACCCACAGACTAGAAACTATTCGTGCAGTTTATAAGCACTCACACCATGCGGTCAGCGGCTGAAAGGATGTAAAGGATATAGCGCTAGAAATATGATGTAAGGCACGGTTTATGCATAGATTTAGTATTCACATAAAACTTCTTCCGCTAAATGTATTCCTGCTGGAATGATTGGGCGAATCCTGATGCTGGATATATCAGTAAGGTCTACCGAACAATGGCAAAAACATTTATGAAAGAGTTGGACTTTGAATGTAAGTTCAGTTTTTGTAGCGTTGAACAGCTCGTCAACGAAATGGCCATCTAATGTGAGTCAGTCTGAAGGCCGCTTTTTGGGTACAAAAGCCACAGTGCCAGTGATACCTGTTAGTTAATGTCCTTGCAGAAACTAACAAGAGGATGCAAGCTATTTACTCGGCGTTACTTCACGCCCCGAATAGTACAGGCGGCATTAGCACGATACAATGAATGCATGCACTTTCTTATTTTTGCTAGTACACCAATCCATGTAGCAGCTTTCTGCAGCTTAGGCGAGTAATATTCAAGCGCTTAATGCTCTATGGCATTACAAGCTTGTGTTCGACGTCGACGTACAGTAGATTGCCAACATGTCAGCGACGGTTTTATTTAGCCGCTCGGTGAGGCCATTCGTCTGCGGATGATATAGTTGCGGTTGCCCGTCGGTGACTTGTATGTCAAGATGGTTTGCGTTATTTCCGCCGTAAAATCCGTACGTGTCAGTGACGACGACTTCTGTAGCGCCGCGACGCAGGAGGACGTTCTCAACAGGGCAATATATAACTGTCTGAAGGAAGACAAGAAGGTATTCCAGCTTCGTCGATGAAAGCTAACCAACAATTGACTCAGCCAACATTACTTTAAGAGCGGCAACAACACGGGAAAGAAGGCCCAATTCTGCCTGTGAAAGCCTTCAGCTGCCGATATCAGTTGAAGCATCTGATACACTGCAGAATGACGGCAAGCTCGGCCCAATGTTGCCGGTGAAAGCCATCGGCTAAGCCGATATCGGTGGAAGTACGGCGGGACGCCGGCAAACTCGGCCCAATGTAGCCGGTGAAAGCCATCGGCTAAGCCGATATCGGCGGAAGTACGGCGGGATGCCGGCAAACTCGGCCCAATGTTGCCGGTGAAAGCCATCGGCTAAGCCGATATCGGTGGAAGTACGGCGGGACGCCGGCAAACTCGGCCCAATGTTGCCGGTGAAAGCCATCGGCTAAGCCGATATCGGTGGAAGTACGGCGGGACGCCGGCAAACTCGGCCCAATGTTGCCGGTGAAAGCCCAACATCGGGTGAAGGACGGCAAAATTGGCCCAATGTTGCCGGCGAAAGTCAACGGCTCCGCCCATATTGGCTCCATGCCGGCAACGACGGACCGTGGTTGGGCCGCCCACAGCCGCCTTAAAACCAATATCGGCCCGACGTTGTGTGCTGCCTGGGATCTTGTTTCCTCGCGTACTAGCAGCACTGGTTAGCACTGGCAGATGTTTGGTAGCGTTGGTCAAATGATGGCTAAATAATATCTTGATGTTGGCTTACTACTGGCAAATATTGGCCATGTTCTCGAATGAAGGTAAGTGTCAGCTTAATGACGGCAAATGTCTATCAGTTTTCGCTAACGTTGGACATATCCGCAGTTATAACGCCAACATTGGGCTCATTCGATCGTAAAGTGAAGATTGAATTACCAACAAATCTTTTTCTTTAGCTAAGTGCTCTTTGCTCAGTGCACAGTGCACCATTTTGGGTGCTTTTT
>JALIZH010011884.1:0-27886 GCA_030522465.1 Rhipicephalus appendiculatus
TCGTCCTACGTTCTACAACTTCCAGTTGAAAGAAAATGTTGCGGAAGAACCAACTTTACTTCAGGGCCGCACTGCAGAACCGCTCTCTGCAGGAGCAATACGATCATCGGCAAACTACGATAGTATTTCCAACCAGCGTGTTACTGCAAGAGGTGTCTGCTCACGCGAATAGCAAGTGCACTTGTGAGCCAAAAAGTTCACGTGCCTGAGCAGGCGCTCGTACTCAGCAGTGTCATTACAGTTCGTGCATTGTATTTCGTGCACCAGTGCGAGCACTGGTGCACGAAATACAATGATATTCGCACGTCTGCAAACGCCTTCGCGGGCACACGTTAAGCCGCGTGTACTTTTCACCAGAAAGAAAGAAAGAAAGAAAGAAAGAAAGAAAGAAAGAAAGAAAGAAAGAAAGAAAGAAAGAAAGAAAGAAAGAAAGAAAGAAAGAAAGAAAGAAAGAGACAAAGAAAGGAAGAAAGAAAGAAAGAAAGAAAGAAAGAAAGAAAGAAAGAGACAAAGAAAGAAAGAAAGAAAGAAAGAAAGAAAGAAAGAAAGAAAGAAAGAAAGAAAGAAAGAAAGAAAGAAAGAAAGAAAGAAAGAAAGAAAGAAAGAAAGAAAGAAAGAAAGAAAGAACTGCTATAGTATGCAGGTATAGGCACAACCCAGAAAACGCGAGCGTGAGCTGAACTTGAGCACTCCCTCGTACCTTTATGGTTGTTTTCATAGCCAGAGCAGAGTCCCAGCTTCCACGGAAAGACAAGGAAATGAACTTGGCGTGACTTTTGAATCCGGAACGCGCGATCGAGGAAACGTGCTCCCGCCAGTGTCACGCTTGATCGTGCTGGGAAGGTCGGGTAAAAAGCCAGGAGACGAAAAAAGAAGTGAAAAGAAAAAACCGGCAGATCCCACGCACTGTGTGAATCGATGTGATGCGAAGCAGCCAACAAGGAGCAAATCATGCTGTACATAATATGCATGTCATTACTTACCTGTCATGTCGCGCCATACAAATTTTGGTGCATATCAAGCTAGCGAACTGGACGCAAGTGCACCATGAGCGTGGCATGTAAATGGCATTTTAGATGACATACATGCCAAGATTTTCATGTTACGACGTGCCACTTATGTTCGCTTAATTTTTTACCTCGAATCGCAGCGAGACGCGAGACCAATCTGCCTCCGTTTCGCAGGCGTTCGTATTCTCGCGCTCTGCGCATCCTGCAGACGCCATCCGCGTTCCAGCGTTTAAATTCACGGACACTTCGTCAATTCCAAAGTGTGTTCCTCGAACGCCTGTGCCCACTGAGACGGGGTCGGTCAGAATGGATCGTGATGCGCGCGTCTACCTCCTTGCATGATTAGAGACGCTGGGCACAGCGACGCTACGCAGGCAAAGCGCGACCGCTGTAGAGTCCAACGCGACCGGCGTCCGTTTGCGCGCCCCGGCTCCCACCTGGCACTGTGCCAGGGCACGGCTGGAGGGACGGACGGACGGACGGACGGACGGACGGGCCGACGTGAGCATGAGACAATAAAGGCTTTCACCTTAAAATTTGGTGGATATCAAGCTGGCGAAACGGCCACAAGAGTGTCATGAGCGTGGCATGCAAGTCATGTCGCACATGACAAGTCATGATTTCCATATTACCTGTTGTCATTTATGTTCGTCATACGGTCATGTCACTCAATACCAAATTTGGTGTATATCAAGCTAACGAAACGACCGCGAGCGATCCATGAGCGTGGCATGCAAGTCATGTCGCACATGACGAGTCATATTTTCATATTACCACTAGTCATTTACGTTCGTCATACAGTCACGTCACTCAATACCAAGTTTGGTGTATATCAAGCTAACGAAACGGCCGCGAGCACGCCATGAGCGTGGCATGCAAGTCATGTCGCACATGACAAGTCATGATTTCCATATTCCCACTTGTGATTTATATTCGTCATACACTCACGTCACTCTCACTCAATACCAAGTTTGGTGTATATCGAGCTAACGAAACGGCCGCGAGCGCGCCATGAGCGTGGCATGTAAATCATGTCGCACATGACAATCATGATACCCATATTACGAGTTGTCATTTATGTTCGTCATACAGTCATGTCACTGAATACCAAATTATGTGTATATCAAGCTAACGAGATGGCCGCGAGCGTTCCATGAGCGTGGCGTTGAAGTCATGTCGCACATGACAAGTCATGATTTTCATATTACCACTAGTCATTTATGTTCTTCATACAGTCACGTCACTCAATACCAAGTTTGGTGTATATCAAGCTAACGAAACGGCCGCGAGCACGCCATGAGCGTGGCATGCAAGTCATGTCGCACATGACAAGTCATGATTTCCATATTCCCACTTGTCATTTATATTCGTCATACACTCACGTCACTCAATACCAAGTTTGGTGTATATCAAACTAACGAAACGGCCGCGAGCGCGCCATGAGCGTGGCATGTAAATCATGTCGTTCATGACAGGCACGTCATTATTTGCATATTACCACCTGCCATTTATGTTCGTCATACAGTCACGTCACTCAATCCCAAATTTGGTGTATATCAAGCTAACGAAACGCCCGCGAGCGCGCCATGAGCGTGGCATGTAAATCATGATTTTCATGACAAGTTAGTCATGATTTTCATGATATGACCAGCCGTTTATGTTCGTCATACGGTCATGTTGTGCCATACCAAATTTGGTGTAAATCCCATTACCGATACGGCCAGGAGAGCACAAAGTCGTAGGCGGCTAGATAGATAGATAGATAGATAGATACGCTCAAACTCGCCGAAGTTCGCTAAGAAATGCTTCGCATTTAAAAGGCAGGATCACGTAGGAAAACGCATTTTGTTTGGAATGATCGCTCGAACTTGACCTTTCCTTACACAAATTTTTTTTTTGTTATTGGGTCATCGTTTAGACCCATTAGAGATGTTGCGTCAGCTTTCGTAATATTTCTTTCACGTGAGGGCGTTTCCTTATCGAACAGATCAACCATGTGACGATCACGGAGGTTTAAAAATCACGATGCTGCAATCTATAAGGTAACAATACAGTCATTCGGACTGCAGCTTTGGCCTAGTTGTTCCTTGTGCATGGTGGACTGCAACAGTTATAACGTAAAGCTTACAAGGGACAAACAGCATGCTGTATGTCTTCTTTCTCTGGTGCCAAAGTATTGTTTTCGAACCGTCCGTCTAACGTAAGTAACCGCTGCGTTTCCTGCGATAATTGCTAAGTGGAACTCTAGAGCCACTATATACAGTATATACAATTGCGGTGGTTGTGTCGGCATGTGAGGGATAAGCGGTCCTTGCATTAGGCCTAAGCTTCATATTTTTGGGAGCGAAGCTCCTTAGGCTGGCACCCCGCCGTCGCCGTCGCCGTTGAAGCTCCCTGGCACGATGCCAGCTGTAGCGTCTCCCCCTCACGCGGGAGGATCTTTGTGAGCGCTGGAACACGGATGGCGTCTGCACGATGGCGTCTGCACGTGCGAAACCAACGCTTCACCCTGTCGTCCGCCCAGTTTGGCCCAGTGGTAGGTCCGTTGCATGGACAATGAAACGCGACGCGCGCCGAACGCCGCGTACGTCCCATTTCTAAGGAGCTTCGCTCATCGGTTGTATTCGTACACGGAACAACTGCTAGTTTTTGCTTTAAACGGTTCACGGACTTTGTAAATGGACAGTTTGGAAGAAAACATTGGGTTACATGTGCAATTCACTCACCAATGACCGTGCATGTAGACAGAATAACTACCCTGCTTTAGTTGGGAAACAATGAATTCTTGAGAACTTACGAAGAGAAAGGGCATTAAATGAAGTCCTGGAGATGTTTGAATTAGTTCACAGAAATATTATTGAAAACTGTGTGCTTCTGTGATTCCTACCGTAGCGAAATCGTCTGCAGTGCCGGAATTCGCTGTGATAATTACGGAGAATTTTACGTTCGTAAGAGCACAAAACCTGCTAAAAACTCCACAACGCAAATTCGGTACGCGACATAGAAGAGCACGAAAAGCACAGGACAAGTCCTAACTCGCAACTAAATATTTGCGATGGTTATTAGCTAAACAGTGGCTAAACAGATAGTCGCGCGTTAGCCCTTGTCCTGCAGCCTACTGTGTGTGCTCTTCTCTCTCCTGTACCAAATTTGGGCTCGGCAGTTTAGCATTATGAACCAACTAGCTCAAAAACAAATTCTCTTAAGCACAATACATAGATATCTTATACATACATACGGTGAAAACTCATGCTGCCGCGCTGTTGTATGTATGGGAAAACTTGGGTACGATGACTTCGGGTGGTCGTCTCCCTTTGGGAGATAGGAGGATATATCTGACTGAGAGGGGTCCCTCATTCTTCTTTTATTTACCTGTGAAAACAGATAGATAGATAGTGTATTAGGGAGGACTAGTATGCTAATCAAGTTATAGTGCAATGTCTTCACTCACTGTACGTGACTTTCAATCTGTGGCGCGCACACACGCGCACACACGTGCCAGGAGAAGCTAAAGAAAGTCAATGGACAAAGAGGGTGTACCGAGCGTCAGATTGAAAAAAAAAGAAGGAAACGCACAGAGGGGAGCGAAACAAGACGCGGGGGGAGAGAGGACATTAAGCGAAAGTCATCGCCATTGACCCGGCGACATTGAAAACAGGCTGCTTTGAAAACAGGTTGCTTTAGTCACCACTTCTCTGTAGGAAGCAAGTGGCAGAGAACACGCTCGTTGATCTGACGCCCTGCGTAGGCAGCGCGGTTAATTAGTCTCAGTGCCTCACACGTGCGACACCTCTAAACTGAGAAGCGTGGCGGCAACGCCTTGTTTGATTTCTGCTGTGAGTTTTCCATCGCGTCTCGAAAGCGTTGACGCAATATGTACACACCTTGTCGGAGCGTGTCTTAAGTCTCCAAGGGTCCCTGTTGCGCAACTGTCCTTGCTTCGACACGGATGTAAGGACTTATGTGGCCCGCTTCCCTTGACATGCTGCGTCGCGTCCCGCGAACTCAATTTGTAATTTAGGCTAAGGTCAGGAGACTGGTTACCTCGTTCCCGAAATCACTGGACTGCGGAATTTCATGCATATACTTTGCGTTACACGTAAGTCCAACTGCACGACTCTCTGCACGCGGCGGTGTTCCCAGTGGTTGAAGGACTCATTTGCTGAACTGAAAGACGTGGGCTCGATTCCGGCCGTGGCAGTCGCATTTTGATGGCGGTAAAATGTTAGAGGCCCGTGTACCATTCGATGTCAGCGCACTCTAAAGAACTTCAGGTAGTCGACGTTGTCCGGTGCCCTCCACTACGGCTTGCCTTATAGTCATATTTCATTTGTTTTCATTTCATTTTTTGTTCCTTAAATACCCCATTGAAGGGGTATTACATAAGGGGTGGGTACTACATATATGGATGAATGAACTTTAATGGGTCCTTCGGAAGGCGCTTTAGCACGTTGCGGGCCGCTCCCACGTCGGAACAGAAAGACCAAGTCTCTCCGCTGCGTCGCGGGCCCGTTGGACTGCCCATAACTGTTGTTCGAGTCCGGAGCTGGTAATAGCAGCCTCCCATTTGGACGGCGTGATGACTTCACCACAGCGTAACGCGGGGCACCACCAGAGCATATGTTCTAAGTTAGCTATATCCGCGCATAAGCAACATGTATTAGTTGGCTGTATTTCTGGATATATCTTGTGCAGTAGCGCGGGGTTAGGGGTACACCCCGACCTGAAGTAGCCTGAGTGTCAGAGCCTGAGGTCTGCTTAATTTTCTGTGTGGTGGAGGGTATTGTCTCCGCGCCAGGTAAAAAATGTTTTGAAAAAAATAAAATCCATATTTTAGTGCAGTTGAAAGTAATCTGTTAAGGTGGTCAAAAATGTTCGAAGGACAGGTTATGGCTGTGTTGTCGTTGGTAGGGCCGTTCCAGTCTGTTGCGGTACGAAAATAGAATGAAGACGAGAAGGTGACGGGGGGGGGGGGGGGGCATAGGTCGGCAAAAGAAATGGAGCTCACTCAGACTCACTCAATAAATATATTTTTCGCTTAGGACTCACTCGGACTCAGACTCACCAAAATTTTGCTGAAGCAGACTCACTCGGACTCAGACTCACGAAATTTCTCTCCAACAGAACTCACTCGGACTCAGACTCACCGGTGTTTTCGTCATCCAGGCTCACTCGGACTCAGACTCACTAAACTTTTCCTCAAACGGACTCACTCGGACTCAGACTCATGAATATTTTCGTCAACCTGACTCACTCGGACTCAGACTCACCAAAAGTTTCCTCATGCGGACTCACTCGGACTCAGAATCACCAAAATATAACTCAGCCGGACTCACTCGGACACAGATTCACCAAAATATAACTCAGCCCGACTCACTCGGACTCAGACTCACGAAAATATTACTCAGCCCGACTCACTCAGACTCAGACACACGAAAATATAACGAAAATATAACTCAGTCGGACTCACTCACCAAAATATTTGTCAGCCGGACTCACTCGGACTCAGACTCACCAAAATTCTCCTGAAGCGGACTCACTCAGACTCACAGACTCGCCTAACCTTTTCTCACCGAGACGTACTCGGACTAAAAATTAGCAATATTCAATTTGGCCCGGCTCATCCAATAAATGTCGAAGGAGCGCCATAAAATAGATTTTGTATAATAACACATGTAAAGGGTTCACAAGGGCCAAGAAACCTTCAAAATATAGGTATGATAGCTTTCAACATACAAAAAGAAGTCAATTCCCGTGCATCGCAATCTCTATCGTAAAGAGAAATTCAACATTACACGCGATTTTTGCAATATTGAGAATGTTTTCTTTAAATATAAGACTGGGTCTACCGACCTTCGAGGAACATTAGGTTTTCATTCCTGTTACCTTTGAAATGCGCTATGCGCACGCGCCATTTGTTTTCAATGGGCGAGCGCGTACGTGCGTTTTTGGCAGACCCAATTATAAATGAAGTCCTTTCTTACGCTTTGCCGTTCGAAGGCCTAATCACGCTACTCGGGAACGAAGGAAGCTTGACATTACGTTATGGCGCTTTTCTAAACACGTTCATGAAACTGCCAATGGTCTTGCAGTCGATTTACCGCTCATTGACAACGCGAAAAAGAAAATAATATGAGGCGGCCATCTTTTGCAGAATCGAGCTCACCACCCTTGAAAAATTTTGGGAACATGGCTTTATAGGTTGCATACTTATGCCTCTCTAAAGTTTCGAAAACACCTGCCACGATAGTGGTTGTGGTGCTTGACTGCTCACCCGAAGATCACGGCATCGAATCCCGGCCGCATTTTCGATGGATGCCGAAACGCTTGAGCCATGTGTGCTTATATTTTGGCGCACGTAATGAACCCCACGTAACCAATATTTCCGTAGCCATCAACTACGGCGCCCCTCATAATCACATCATGGTTCTTGGACGTTAAACGCCAATAATTATTATACTAGTGTTTGGAATTATAGAAATGGTAATTTCGGTTTTAGTCGATGTCATGCTTTCGCAAAGTGATTGCGGATAATGTAGGTTCGTATTTTACGTCGCAAAGCCAAGATGTGGTTGTCAGAGACGCCGTAGTGGAGGGCTCCAGATATTTCGACCACCCAGGGTTCTTCATCGTGCATCTTAATCTAAGTACACGGGTTGTGACTGCGTTTGTTTCTAGCAAGATATTTTTCGGAGCCGGCTAAGAACCAGTTGTAACTGTTAGTGACTTCTCTATCTCGTGGATAATGGTAAACAGTCGTATCAGTATCACGCTGGATACGGACACAAGGCAAAAATGAACGTGCATAGGCGCGCCGATGAGAGCCGGCCTGTGTGTTCAAAGGTATGGTCGAAGCTTTTTGCATGGTCTGGTACAGACCATGCAAAACGAGGTGGCAATTTTCTGCTTTCCGAAAACCCCAATTGCTGGCTGTCAAGCCGATTGCAAGAATGCCGTATTGAAAGGTGGGGACGCCGGCGCCGCTTCACAGTGATCCTACTAGTCCCCAGAAAGGAGAGGAATATTCATTTCTAAGAAAAAAGTCACTGGACAAGGCCCTGAACTGACAACTAGAGGGTTTGCTACAAACCAGACGCAATAAATTCACATACCTAACCCTGCGCTATTATCAATTTTATTTCTTTTTATTCTCACTGCGTCGCTATTATATCTATACTTAATAAATTATTACTTGTATTGTTTTTACTTCGATGTAACTGCTTCTCTCTTACGCATTCTCAAATGCACAGCTCCCCCTCTGTAATTCCTGCGGGCCTTCAGGGTACTATTAAATAAATAAATGATTGAGGAGCCTATTTTCAGCGGGTAATTGGGGCAGCGGAGGTTGCCATAACGTACTGTTTTTTTTTTTTTTTGCAGAATGACCGACTGATGGGCAATTGGTGTGGGTTCATATTGACGTCTAGTGATTAATGAAACATATGAGAAATGCGCTAATTTGTCTCCCGTGAGGGGACACTGCTCAGCGACTTATGATCGAAAGCCAGTGCTACAACAAATATAAAGTGAGTGACATGAAGGCAGGACATGCGCTTTTTTTTTCTTTCCTGCTTCAAAGCCTACATTCTCGAAAGATGCAGGGAGGGGGGGTAAGGGATGGAGAGCAGTGCTCGAGTCTCGTATATTTATGAGACAGCTCCTTATCTTCATACCAGCGCATACTCCTCCCCCCCCCACCCTCTATCTTTCCCATTGTAGTTCTGAAACAAAATTTTGAAGGCTAGATAACACGTGGGATAAATTTGTGTACACACACGCGCATCATCTAAGAAATATCAACAGATAATATAGCCTAGGACGTATTTAAAATCGATTTTAAAGTTCCTATCGCCCTACTGCAGCTAAACGTGCCTTCGTTTATTGTGTAAACAACCAACCGCCCGCTGCGTTACGAGTTTAAATATAAAACTCCAACCAAAATCACCAATCGTCGCCACAGCAGCGGATAGCAGAACGGAAGACAATAATTCGTGACCTCTGCACCAACGGCTACACAAAGGCGTTTATTCGCAGAGCCCTCCGTAAGAGCAAAGACGGGGGAAACGTGACACCAACGGCGCCGCAACGACGCCGTGTGTCGATCCCTTACATTGCGGGCGCCAGCGAAGCAGGGGTCGACGTTTCCCACAAGCCATCCACCACCATCGGCAGTTTCATCCCACGGCCCAAAGACAGCGCATATGCGGAAAAAGCGCAGGGCGTCGTGTACCGGATCACGTGCGCCGACTGCACCGCTTCCTACATTGAAGAAACCAAGAACTTCCATGAAAAAATGCGGCAGCACAAGAATGACCTCCGTCACTTGAACAGCGGATGGACCGAAGTGACAGAGCACTGCCAGCGGTTTGACCACCATACCAGTCCAGACGGCGCAGTGATTTTGGAAAAAGAAAGGAACCTTCGCCGGCGGCCCCTCCTCAAATCCTGGTACATTGAGCAGACAGCGGGAAACATCAACCACACCCTCCCTCTACTGCCCTCCCTCTACTGCCAGGGCTTGCGACGACTCACAGCAAACAATCACGCCTGGCAAGAAGGCGTTGCACATCTCGGGCCTTCTCACCCTGAACATGAAGCCGATCATGCTTCGAAACGTCGCGGTTTCTTAAAATAAATTTTGGCTGGAGTTTTCTCTTTTCTCAAGTTTTCTGTTATCCCAACCAGACAGACTTCTGCCGAATGTTCACATTTGAAAGAATGAAGATATTTGTGTTGCAGGCCCCAAGCCTAGAGCGTCGAGCTCGTTGCTTCGTTTTGTACTTTCCTTGCATTCCTTGGGGGGTATTAGGAGCTCGAAAGCAAGATACGAGAAACGAGCCTGGGAAACGGCCGTGCCATGAAGCTTTTTGCCGTGTGGCTTGGACGAACACAATGACGGCTGAGGGCATGGGCGTCGGCAGCGGGGTGCAAAAGGGGCACTTGCCCCCCCTCAAGGCTCACCAGCACTTGCCCTCACCTAAGCTACACCAGTGCTCTCCCCCACCCCTAGCCGCGATGCAACACTCGTTTGCACCCCCCAAGAGAAAATTCTGCCGACAACCATGGCTGAGGGACCACCGAAAGTGCTTCGGCGCGTCAACGCTGTCTATGAATGGAAAGGTGTTTGAATAGGAAAGAAAAGAAAAAAAATACGAAAAAAACGGGTTTTGCTTGAGTCGGCAAGGACTGAACTGCAGGCGTGCTGGGAAAATATGGCAGAAATATCTCCCAAAGAGAGTCTGCAATTCGAAGAGGTCATTAAAGTTTAAAAGCTTTTTGAATTGCCGAGAGGTAACATAATTCTTTGACCACATTACAGCCCGAAGAAATTTGTTTTTGCAAGTGATGAAGCGTCGCGTATGGCATGAATGGTGCGTTTCTACCCCCTTCCTCCTTGAAATCCGGTCGCTACAACTTTCGAGGTACAACGGGGGGCAAGCTTTATCTAGCCACTTTAAATAACGCAGCCGCTGTTTAATTGGTAGCGAATGACATGACGAAAGCCGATGGTCTGTGTCGTCGCTGCATTTTTAACAAAGCTTGAAATTCGGGGAGATGGTGCATAGCTACTGGGAAATTTTTGAGCGCGAAACAATGCATTCACAAGGCATTCAAAAGCACCCGCCCTGTCTCTCTCGTACTTGTGAATGTCTTGTTTGGCGCTCGGAAATTTCCCAATTGCTACATTTATTCATGGAAAAACCGAAGCGACATCTAAAGACACAAGGGGTTTCAATTCAACAAAGAGCGAAGGGGCGCTCGATGCTCGCGAATCGTGCTGCTTTGTCGTATTTGAATCCACACGGATGACGAAGCTCGAACATTGCACTCATTCTCCGTTGATTAGGTACACAATTGTAGATCAAACTCAATGTGGATCACGATGTCGCTTAATAAAAGTGGCCTGGAGTTGTACATGTGTCATAACATGCTACACAGCCCACTTACATGTCCTCGTATATGAGGGCATGGACAGCTTGATAATTTGAAAATTAATTTCTAGGGCTTTACAAGACGGTACGTCTATACGATTACAAGGCACGCCATAAAAGGAGGCTATAAATATTTGTAACCATAGGCCGGCAAAATAAATGGAGCCACGCAGACTCACTCAATAAACGTTTTTCGCTTAGCACTCACTAGGACCCAGACTAACCAAAAATCTGCTGAACCGAACTCACTCGGACTCAGCCTCATTAATATTTTCTTCAACCGGACTCGCTCGGACTCAGACTCACCAAAATTTTGCTGAAGCAGACTCACTCGGACTCAGACTCACGAAAGTTCTCTCCAACCAAACTCACTCGGTCTCAGACTCACCGGTGTTTTCGTCATCCAGACGCACTCGGACTCAGACTCACAAAAATTTTCCTCAACGAGACTCACTCCGACTCAGACTCATCTAAGTATAACTCAGCCGGACTCACTCGGACTCAGACTCACCAAAGTATAACTCAGCCGGACTCACTCGAACTCAGACTTACCAAAATTTTCCCCAAGCGGACTCACTCGGACTCAGAATCACCTAATTATAATTCAGCCGGACTCACTCAGACTCAGACTCATGCCTCAATCTGAGTCTGAGTGAGTCTGAGTGAGTCGACTCATGAGTGAGTTTGCCGACCTATGGGGGGGAGCACGTGGGCGCGCAACTTGTTGCGGGTGACCGGTGAGACTGGAGGTGCATGTCGGGGGGAGAATCTATGGTGGCTTGCGGAACTGTAAAGCAGTGCGGCGACGAGATGCGAGTAATGATTATCCGGATTCTGTTTTCAGTGCTGATATGCTAATGTCATATGAGTACTTAGAGTGAATAAATCTTGTAGCTCGATTTTGAAGTTATTCGAGTTGAATGTTGAGATACAGTTGATGGGGGGTTCCAAATGGGGGGATGCGTATTCTAATTTCGTCCTGAGGAGAGACTGATAGGCGAGTAGTTTTACGTTTTGAGGGGCATGGAGCAGTTGGCATTTCAAGAACCCCAGTGTTTTATTGGCAGATGGAATGATGTTCGTAATGTGTGTTTAATCGTGGTTTTGGCCCGTAGAACCACATAATATTATGGCGGCAATAGTGCATGCATACGCCAACGCTTCTTCCAAAAGTATGTTTTCAGGTTTTTAGGCCGGCAAACACAACATTATGTGCTCTTCCCACTCAAGCGCACGAGTGTCATAGCCGTTTAGCGAGGCCAGTTGACCGCAGAAACTTCAGCAACGCCTTCGTCGCTTTCTGGTTGGAAGCTCGAACGTTTCGGCCCTCCAAAATTGACTGCTCGGAAAGCGGCTGGTCATCGAGGCGTGCTAACGTTGCTGAGATCAGTTCTCTCTGGGAGCTGTAGAGCGGGCAATGACATAGGACGTGCGCGATAGTTTTGTCGATGCCACAGTGATCACAGGCATCACTGTCAGCCATTCCGCTTTGCTACGCAAAGCTGTTCGTGAACGTCACTCCAAGCCATAGGCGGCACAGGACTTCCGTTTCTGATCGGGATAGCCGGGAGGGATGCTGAAGTTTTTTTTCTCTTTCTTTATTGTTTATTTTTTACATTCTCTCTTTCTCTCTTTATCCTTCTTTACCTTTCTATCCCCCCTTACCCCTTCCCCAGTGCAGGGTAGCAAACCGAAAATTTTCTTTTGGTTAACCTTCCTGCCTCTCACTTAATATTTCTCTCTCTCTCTGTACTATGTCTTTATTATGTGTGCTTCAAAGCTGATTTGGCAGGCTCCTGGCAAGGTATTGTTGACCTTGTGGAGTTTGTAAAGTTCAAGTAAAGATGTTATTACTGTACGGTAAATCTTCATAGAACAACTTTACTTCCAGTATCCATTTATAATGTATTTCAACGTAAAGTTTAACTTGATTTAATTACTGCTTAGTACTCTGACGCTGGAACGCAATTTAATAATGTTACCTCACCCCAGCAACTACAGCAAAAACTAAGACAACAGAATGAACACGGTGCTTGAGTGGCAACATGTGCTTTCATTATGCTCTGGTGGGTGAACATAGCTCAAGCTTTCCCAGTGGAATCACACTTAATGTGTTGATTTCTTTTATACAACCCATATTCGAGCCCAATGTACTATACGGTTCACTTTGAAACTACGTTCAATAGGTTGTAGTGAAATATTCACCTTTTCAACGACGGTATAAGGATAGCTATCGGACGGATGACAAATGAGCAAAAAAACAAATAATGACAAGCGGGATAAAAAAAAAAAGGTGAAAGATACAGGCTGTTAATGACGTACGGACGCGGACATTCAAGGATGCGCACTTAAATATTATTCTAAAAATATTGTATAGCTATTCAATCAATCATGTTAACCGGCTAAGTCCAAAGCTCAAGTGACCGCACCTTGGAGCACGTAGGCACCGCTTGGAGATGATCGAAAGAATTTCGATAATTTCATGGGCGTGCGCTGATCGGTGTTCTTATCAGCAATGCCAAGCTGGTTGGTAATGGGACAGCTCCTATCTTGTCACCATAGCAACCTTTCTGCGTCTTTTGATCGATTATTTGGACATGCTCTGCTAGATTAACTTCGCACAGCCTCGACACCAGCGCTCTTGTTGGCTGCTCTAGCCAATGGTGGGGCACAGTGTACCGCTTGCCAAATCAAAACACAAATAAACAAATAGATCATTCCTGCATATATCGGTAAAGCCCCACGGTGTTCGTTCAGGTTGCCGCTTTCCGAACCAGGTTATCCACGTGTCTCGGAGTCAAGGCTGTTGAACACACGCGCTGCACGATTCGAGCCCTTGACAAGACAGCTTTGCCAGCGACACCGATGGCAACTGTTGACAGCTTGAAATCACCCGCTGACTTACCGCCTGCGCATGAAGTGATGTTTTCTGGCGCTGGCACAAGCTAAACATTCCTCGGTATTTACTTAATCCCCTTCCCGGCACGCATTTCTTTCGCTTTCTGTTCTCAATATCTCATCTCATATCTTACTAGGCCGCACCGAAGGCGACGAAATATCGCGCGTCCTGATGACGGTATGCACAGGGCGTAGGTGCGACTTCGGGCAAACACATCATTCGGCATTCCTTTGAGAATGAGCTGCAACGTTTCACTGCGCTGGGCATAGGCAAGGTGATACATGCAGCGTACGCGAAAAAAATGGAGCAGCGACGGAAAGCGTGCGCCGAGCGGGAAAACACAAGGCTATCACCTGCCTAGCGCATTGCCATACGGAAGGAAACGCGCAGTGCTAGGCGTGAAGTACGCCTTTTTACGTATGCACGTTGTTTTCTGCTTGGCGAAAGCTTTGCGTGGCCTTAAGCCGGTGTTGCGCAGTAGATGCGCAGGAATTCCACTTGTGACTCGGCATTGTGTCACGTGTGTTACGTGTCTCGAAGCTGCTGCGAGCGTGTGTACGCAGTTGAACCGTTTGTTTACGCGCGCAATGCGCAAACACGCAGGAACGCGCCGTGAGGGACCCTAACGACAGCGTGAGTCGGACGTGACGTAATGCCGAGCTCCTAGGAATGCCGCGCCGTGTAACGTTCTCACTATATCGCAGAGAGAGAGAAAGAGAGCGAAGGAGAAAGAACCATTTAAAGAATTCACGTAGGCTTGACAAAACATGTTTTCTTACGCAGTGTTCATGGGCGTACAGTTACTGAGGCCGTAGAGGGAGCGTCAACGCATGCCTTTATGTAAGAAAGAAACGAGAGCACGGGTGGGGGGTGCGATTGCCGCTTTGGAGCTATTCGTACAGCCATAGGCGTGAGCACGGGGGGGGGGGGGGCGGGCGAGAAGGGGGGGTGCAAGGTCAGCCCTATACATTGTAGGGGGGGGGGGGCGCAAAGTCAGCCCCATACACTGACATAATTGGGAGGAGGGGGGGGGGGGCGCTGCGACGAACCTTCGCCCCCCCTGAAAACCCTGCGCACGCTTATGCGTACAGCACCAGCATTGTTATCCTTCACAACAATTTCGACTACATCTCAAAACTTACAAGGGGCAAAACCAACAACAGCTGCTGACATCCAAGTTAAGACCTCTATTACGCTTCACAAATACGTGTACACAAATTCTCGAACACATGACGGCCAGGCGCAAGACACGTTAGCAACATAGGAACCGCGATGGGACACACGAATTCTTGTATATGCGCTTGAGAAACTCAATATAGACAACTAACTGAACTTCACCTTTCGGGTCCGTCTTTTTTAAATGCTAGGCATTTCTTAGCGAACCAAAGGCAAGTTAATTTCTATCTATCTATCTATCTATCTATCTATCTATCTATCTATCTATCTATCTATCTATCTATCTATCTATCTATCTATCTATCTATCTATCTATCTATCTATCTATCTATCTATCTATCTATCTATCTATCTATCTATCTATCTATCTATCTATCTATCTATCTATCTATCTATCTATCTATCTATCCGCCTACGTCAGGCTGCTCTCGTGATCGCTTCCTTAACATGGTGTAGACGAATATTGGCATGGGAGCGTATACAAGGATGTTTGCCGAATATGTCTATGTGGTCATGGCATGGAAAACGTGGAAATCCTGACGCGTGCGTCGTGAAACCGCTTCCTCCAGACACATGCGGCACATGGCCATTTATATCTACCTACAAACGCCGAGAACAGATATTGGTAATATAAATGCGAGAGAGTTAATAAAACCAACATGGACAACGTTGACCCTACGAATGTGAAGAATAAAAATCAGGAACCCACCAGGAATTGAACCCAGACATTCTGTGTGGCAGGCATAGGTCGGCACTTTAAGGGAGTACTCACTCAAACTCACTCACCACAATTTTGTCAGCCTTCGCACTCACTCACGTTCACACTCACGTCCACACACGCTCATGAGTACTCACTCACGTTCACATTCACGACTACTCCCACTCGCAGGCACTCACTTACGTTCATACTCACGCCTACTCACACTCTTAGGCGCTCACTCACGTTCACACTCACGTCCGCTCACACTCATGAGTACTCACTCATATTCAACTCACCACGTTCAAATGAGTGTGAGTGAGTGTGAGTTGAGTGCACTCATGAGTGAGTGTGCCGAGCTATTTTCGCCGTGTTTCTCTCTGCGGCATACCTACTCACGCTCAATGAGTTCACACACGTTCATATATCACGACTATTCTCGTTTATACTATTCACACTCATGAGTACTCACGTTCATACTCACGCGTACTCACCCTGAGTTCTCACTCACGTCCACTCACTCTAATGAGTACTCACGTATGCACTCACGTCCACTCACACTCATGAGTGCACGCTCACTCACGTTCACACTCACGCCCACTCACACTCATCAGTGCTCACTCGCGTTCATACTCACGCCTACTCATACTCATGAGTGCTCACTCACGTTCACACTCACGACCACTCACACTCATGAGTTCTCACTCACGTTCACACTCATGTCCACTCACACTCATGAGTACTCATACTCAACTCACCACGTTCAAATGAGTGTGAGTGAGTGTGAGTTGAGTGCACTCATGAGTGAGTGTGCCGAGCTATGGTGGCAGGTAGCTATTCTACCACAAGACCACGCCAGGTTTTAAACCCTCTTTGGAAAAAGACCCTATGCAGGCGTAATGTCGGTGCAACGTCAAAATTGTGGTTGTAATGCTGGATATCTAATCATATAAAAAAAATTGCACATCCCCCGCTAAAGGGAACCATGTGTAGATGTGAAGCAGCGGGCGCTAACGCTTACACTGGCGGCGGCGTTGACGCTGGCGCTCATCGCAGCGTTGCGCAGGAGAGAAAACTGGGGAGGCGCAAAGCAGGCAGTGATGGAGCAGTGTTTCCTACTGGAGCATGCCAATCGCTGCTAATGGGCAATGAGAGACAGAAGACTCCGACTGGACACAGAGACCCGCACTCCGCTTTTAGTTAACGCGCACGCTGCGAATTTTTATTGTTCAACAACGCACAGGAGAAATCTCCCACCGGCACCACCTTGGAGGTCAAGATCCATTGCCATAAATACGGGGTGGCCAGTGAACGGTTGTGCAGCGAGAGCAGTCGGTTTTTTCAACCAAGAAACTCGCTAGCAGATGCTGCCTGCGTCGGCGTCGCGAGGCGAGAGAGGGGGGAGCGTAGGAGAGGAGAGAGAGGGGGGTGACACGCATGCGCAGTGGGAGTGCGAACGCCGTGGGCAGGGATGCGTAGAGGAGAGAGGGGGGAGCCTAGGAGAGGAGAGAGAGTGGGGACGCGCATGCGCATTGGGAATGTGGACGCCGCGGGCAGGGATGCCTATAGGAGAGAGGGGGGAGCGCAAGAGGGAAGAGAGGAGGGGAGGCGCATGCGCAGTGAGGGTGTGGTTGCCGCGGGGAGGGATGCCTAGAGGAGAGAGAGTGGGAGAGGAGGTTTTTTATTTTTATTTTTTGAAAGGGTTTGCGCATGCGCAGTAAGGGTGGTCACGCCGGCACGCCACCACCACCACCACCACCACCACCACCACCACCGGATTAAGCTTCGCCATAAGATGCTTCACATCTAAAAGATGTATTTTGCCTTCCAGTCGTCTTAGGCGAATACATAAGGGACCCTGTGAGTTTTAAGTAATGAAATGCTGCAATGATACGATATGCAATCTGGGTTTTAATGGTAGAAGACAATAGTAAATTCATAGACGTGAACAAGAGAACTTTACTGGCAATGTAAGATCATGTTTTTAAAGAATAGATGTCTTTTGGGAGGATTACTTTCGAGAAATTATCTGTAAGTAATAATTTAGGCGTACATCTTTCAAAATTCCGTATATTTTTTTTTCCTACCACTTGCAACACTCGTGAGGTTTACCAGTCACGTAAGCTCGGAAGGTTGCACAGGTAGAGGCAGTTTCATTGAATATGTATAAACCATGTTTTCTTGTTTGTATGTCCCGCTCAAGTAATCTTGTTACCCAGTGCAGTTATAGTCACCTGAGCTGCCGTTACTAGTATGCATGGAGGAAAACAAGATTAGGAGGGATCGTCACGTGAACATTTTGAAGCCCAGCCATAAAAAATGAAACAGGAGCATGCTGGGAAGTGAGCACCGCGCAAAGAGAACGAGGGGGGGGAGTGGCGTCCGATAAGGTTGGCTTGTGGACGCTAAGCGCGCGCGCTCATCATTTTTCGTTTTTGTTCACGAGCCGACCAAAAAAGGAAATCAAACAGGAGCAACATGGGAAATGAGCAAGAGGGCGACGAGGAAGCGGCTTCAGAGGAGGTTGGCTTGTGGAAGCTAGGCGCGCTCCCTCCATTTTTTTTCTTTCCTCCATGCTAGTATGCAATAAACTTCCCTGTGTTCTCAATGTTCTCGTTTTGTGGGGCAGTTCCATACAGTACTGTATGCAGTACTCTGACTTCTTCACCATTTACAGCAGAGCAGTATGTCAGACAGTTGCTTGATTTTGCGGCGTCCGTCCGTTGACGTCCTTTCATAGAGGAAAAAAAGCCGGCAGATCCCACGCACAGTGGGAATCGATGTAATGCGAAGCAGCCAGGAAGGAGCAAATCATGCTTTAGATAATTTGCATGCCATGTTTTACATGTTAGGACTTGTCATTTATGTTCGTCATACAGTCACGTCGCGCAATAGCAATTTTGGTGTATATCAAGCTAGCGAACTGGACGCAAGCGCACCATGAGCGTGGCATGTAAATGGCGTTGTAGATTACATGCATGCCAAGATTTTCATGTTACCACCTGCCACTTATGTTCATTATACAGTCACGTCACTCAATACCAAGTTTGGTGTATACGAAGCTAACGAAACGGCCGCGAGCGCGCCATGAGCGTGGCATGCAAGTCATGTCGCACATGACAACTCAATTTCCATATTACCACTTGTCATTTATTTTCGTCATACAGTCATGTAACTCAATACCATATTTGGTGCAAATCAAGCTAACGAAACGGCCGCGAGCGCGCCATGAGCGTGGCATGCAAGTCATGTCGCACATGACAACTCAATTTCCATATTACCACTTGTCATTTATTTTCGTCATACAGTCATGTAACTCAATACCATATTTGGTGCAAATCAAGCTAACGAAACGGCCGCGAGCGCGCCATGAGCGTGGCATGCAAGTCATGTCGCACATGACAACTCAATTTCCATATTACCACTTGTCATTTATTTTCGTCATACAGTCATGTAACTCAATACCATATTTGGTGCAAATCAAGCTAACGAAACGGCCGCGAGCGCGCCATGAGCGTGGAATGCAAGTCATGTCGCACATGACAAGTCATGATTTCCATATTACCACTGGTCATTTATCAATGTCGCACATGACAAGTCATGATTTCCATATTACCACTGGTCATTTATTTTCGTCATACAGTCATGTCACTCAATACCATATTTGGTGTATATCAGGCTAACGAAACGGCCTCGAGCGCGCATGAGCGTGGCATGCAAGTCATGTCGCACATGACAAGTCATGATTTCCATATTACCACTGGTCATTTATTTTCGTCATACAGTCATGTCACTCAATACCATATTTGGTGTATATCAAGCTAACGAAACGGCCGCGAGCGCGCCATGAGCGTGGATTTCAAGTCATGTCGCACATGACAAGTCATGATTTCCATATTACCACTTGTCATTTATGTTCTTCATACAGTCATGTCACTGAATACCAAGTTTGGTGTATATGAAGCTAACGAAACGGCCGCGAGCGCGCCATGAGCGTGGCTTGCAAGTCATGTCGCACATGACAAGTCATGATTTCCATATTACCACTTGTCATTTATGTTCGTCATACAGTCACGTCACTGAATACCAAGTTTGGTGTATATCAAGCTAACGGAACGGCCGCGAGTGCGCCACGAGCGTGGCATGAGCATGGCATGTAAATCATGTTGTTCATGACATGCACGTCATTATTTGCATATTACCACCTGTCATTTACGTTCGTCGTACTGTCACGTCACTCAATCGCAAATTTGGGGTATATCAAGCTGACGAAACGGCCGCGATCGCGCCATGAGCATGGCATGTAAATCATACTTTTTATGACAAGTTATTCATGATTTTCATAATATGACCAGCCATTTATGTTCGTCATACAGTCATGTTATGCCATATCAAATTTGGTAAAAATCCCATTAATGATACGGCCAGGAGAGCACAAAGTCGTAGGCGGCTAGATAGATAGCTAGATAGATACGCTCAAAGTCGCCGAAGTTCGCTAAGAAATGCTTCGCATTTAAAATACTTCCGTAAAAGAGTGGACACTCCCGTAGGGCCCTGCGGCCGAGCCGCTGCGCTGATTTTGGAGCCACGAGCGGCGTGTCAGACCGATAATGCCTTCGGCATAAGTAAATAAATCAAGAAAAATTTTCTTTCTGATGCTGGGATTTGAGCCCTTGCCCTCATGATCCGAAGGCGAGTGTCCTTACCACTAGGCTACACGCCCATGCTTTATAAAGTGAATCCGCGTACATCTAAACCATTAGAATGCGTTTTATCCACGGTGCAAAACAAATGTAGAAAGACAACACTTCCATGCAGACTTTAGTTATTTATATGGTAGCGCATTAAACATCCTCCGCAGGACACGATGGAGCCGACAAGCAGAATTCTACACCAGTAAAACTTTTCCTTTTAAAACGTTTAACGTCAAACTTGCGTTTCTGCCATGGGGTCCTCCTGAGGCGGCTATTAGATGTGCTGACTAACGAGTGGAAGCGATCAGAAGACCGCCATCTTGCGGGTGTTCAGACCTTTGCTTGCTCGGCCTCAAAAAGGGTCTAGGTCATTCTTTATTACAGGATACTACAGTATATTAAGGCAAAAGCCTTTAATGTCTCATGCTCACGTCTGTCCGTCCATCCGTCCGTGCCCTGGCACGGTGCCAGGTGGCCGCCGGGGGGCGCAAACGGACGCCGGTCGCGTCGGACTCTACAGCGCTCGCGCTTTGCTTGCGTAGCGTCGCTATACCCAGCGTTTCCAATCGTGCAAGGAGGGAGACGCGGGCATCGCGATTTATTCTGACCGACCCCGTCTCAATGGACACAGGCATTCGCGGAACAGACTTTGGAATTTACAAAGTGTCCGTCAATTTAAGCGCTGGAATGTGGATGGCGTCTGCAATACGCGCAATGGGCGAGAAAATACGAACGCATGCGAACGGAGGCAGATTAGTATCGCGTCTCGCTGCGATTCCCGGTAAAAAATTAAAAAAGAAAAGACGCACACATTCCGTTTGTGGGCCATCCCACTGAGAGTGTAAAAGAAAAAAAAGACATGGCATAGTCAGTCAAATGGCCACAAGCTTTCGCCGAACACACTTTGGAATGTACCAAGTGTCCTTCAATTTTTGGGACAGAATCGCAATAAAGAAGGGTGTAAGACAGGGAGACACGATCTCCCCAATGCGTGCTTACAGGAGGTTTTCAAGGTCCTCGATTGGGAAGATTTAGGGATAAGAGTTGATGGAGAGTATCTTAGTAACCTGCGATTCGCTGATGACATTGCATTGACGAGTAACTCAGGGGACAAATTGCAACTCATGGTTACTGAATTGGACACGGAAAGCAGTACAGTAAGCCTGAAAATTAATATGCATAAAACTGAAGTAATGTGCAACAGTCTCGGCAGAGAACAGCCCTTTGCGATAGGTGGCGAGACACTGTAAGTTGTAAATGAATACGTCTACTTAGGAAAGGTAGTAACTGCCGAGCCTAACCATGAGAGTGAAATAGCTAGAAGAATAACGATGGGGTGGAGCACATCCGGCAAGCATTCTCAAATCATGAATGACAGTCTACCACTATCCCTCAAGAGGAAGGTAAATAACAGCTGCGTCTTACTGGTACTTACCTACGGAGAAGAAACGTGGAGGTTCATAAATAGGGTTCAATTTAAATTGAGGAATACGCAGCGAGCGATGGAAAAGAAAATGATAGGTGTAACCTTAAGAGACAGGAAGAGAGCAGAGTGGGTCAGGGAACAAACGGAGGTAAAGGATATCATAGTTGAAAAAAAGCCGGCAGATCCCACGCACTGTGGGAATCGATGTAATGCGAAGCAGCCAGGAAGGAGCAAATCATGATTTACATAATTTGCATGTCATGTTTTACATGTTCCGACGTGTCATTTGTGTTCGTCATACAGTCACGTCGCGATATACCAATTTTGGTGTATGTCAAGCTAGCGAACTGGACGCAAGCGCACCATGAGCGTGGCATGTAAATGGCATTGTAGATGACATGCATGCCAAGATTTTCATGTTACCACCTGCCACTTATGTTCTTTATACAGTCATGTCACTCAATACCAAATTTGGTGTATATCAAGCTAACGAAACGGCCGCGAGCGCGCCATGAGCGTGGAATGCAAGTGATGTCGCTCATGACATGTCATAATTTCCATATTACGGCTTGTCATTTATGTTCGTCATACAGTCACGTCGCGATATACCAAATTTAGTGTATATCAAGCTAACGAAACGGCCGCGAGCACGCCATGAGCGTGGCCTGCAAGTCATGTCGCACATGACAAGTCATGATTTCCTTATTACCACTTGTCATTTACGTTCGTCATACAGTCATGGCACTCAATACCAAATTTGGTGTTTATCAAGCTAACGAAACGGCCGCGAGCGCGCTATGAGCGTGGAATGCAAGTCATGTCGCTCATGAAGTCATAATTTTCATATTACCACTTGTCATTTGTGTTCGTCATAGAGTCATGCCACTCAATACCAAATTTGGTGTATCTCAAGCTAACGAAACGGCCGCGAGCACGCCATGAGCGTGGCATGCAAGTCATGTCGCACATGACAAGCCATGATTTGCTTATTACCACTTGTCATTTACGTTCGTCATACAGTCATGCCACTCAATACCAAATTTGGTGTATATCAAGCTAACGAAACGGCCGCGAGCGCGCCATGAGCGTGGAATGCAAGTCATGTCGCACATGACAAGTCATGATTTTCATATTACGACTTGTCATTTATGTTCGTCATACAGTCATGTCACTGAATACCAAATTTGGTGTATATCAAGCTAACCAAACGGCCGCGAGCGCGCTATGAGCGTGGAATGCAAGTCATGTCGCTCATGAAGTCATAATTTTCATATTAACACTTGTCATTTATGTTCGTCATACAGTCATGCCACTCAATACCAAATTTGGTGTATATCAAGCTAACGAAACGGCCGCGAGCGCGCCATGAGCGTGGAATGCAAGTCATGTCGCACATGACAAGTCATGATTTTCATATTACGACTTGTCATTTATGTTCGTCATACAGTCATGTCACTGAATACCAAATTTGGTGTATATCAAGCTAACCAAACGGCCGCGAGCGCGCCATGAGCGTGGAATGCAAGTCATGTCGCACATGACAAGTCATGATTTCCATATTACAACTTGTCATTTATGTTCGTCATGCAATCATTTCACTCAATACCAAATTTGCTGTATATCAAGCTAACCAAACGGCCGCGAGCGCGCCATGAGCGTGGAATGCAAGTCATGTCGCACATGACAAGTCATGATTTTCATATTACGACTTGTCATTTATGTTCGTCATACAGTCATGTCACTGAATACCAAATTTGGTGTATATCAAGCTAACCAAACGGCCGCGAGCGCGCTATGAGCGTGGAATGCAAGTCATGTCGCACATGACAAGTCATGATTTCCATATTACGACTTGTCATTTATGTTCGTCATACAGTCATGTCACTGAATACCAAATTTGCTGTATATCAAGCTAACCAAACGGCCGCGAGCGCGCCATGAGCGTGGAATGCAAGTCATGTCGCACATGACAAGTCATGATTTCCATATTACGACTTGTCATTTATGTTCGTCATACAGTCATGTCACTGAATACCAAATTTGGTGTATATCAAGCTAACCAAACGGCCGCGAGCGCGCCATGAGCGTGGAATGCAAGTCATGTCGCACATGACAAGTCATGATTTCCATATTACCACTTGTCATTTATGTTCGTCATGCAATCATTTCACTCAATACCAAATTTGCTGTATATCAAGCTAACCAAACGGCCGCGAGCGCGCCATGAGCGTGGAATGCAAGTCATGTCGCACATGACAAGTCATGATTTCCATATTACGACTTGTCATTTATGTTCGTCATACAGTCATGTCACTGAATACCAAATTTGGTGTATATAAAGCTAACCAAACGGCCGCGAGCGCGCCATGAGCGTGGAATGCAAGTCATGTCGCTCATGAAGTCATGATTTTCATATTACCACTTGTCATTTATGTTCGTCATACAGTAATGTCACTCAATCCCAAATTTGGTGTATATCAAGCTAACGAAACGGCCGCGAGCGCGCCATGAACGTGGGATGTAAATCATTATTTTCATGACAAGTTAGTCATGAGTTTCATGATATGACCAGCTATTTATGTTCGTCATACAGTCATGTTATGTCATAAAAAATTTGGTACAAATCCCATTAACGATACGGCCAGGAGAGCACAAAGTCGTAGGCGGCTAGATAGATAGATAGATAGATAGATAGATAGATAGATAGATAGATAGATAGATAGATAGATAGATAGATAGATAGATAGATAGATAGATAGATAGATAGATAGATAGATAGATAGATAGATAGATAGATAGATAGATAGATAGATACGCTCAAACTCGCCGAAGTTCGCTAAGAAATGCTTCGCATTTAAAACAAGAAGAAGAAATGGACTTGGGCCGGGCACGCAACGCGTAGGTAGGATGATCGCTGGTCATGAAGGGTGACTGACTGGATTCCAAGAGAAGGCAGACGCGTGAGGGGGGAGACAGAAAATTAGGAGGGCAGATGAGATTAAGAAGTTTGCAGGTATAACGTGGCAGCAGAAAACACAGGACTGGGTTGATTGGCAGAACATGGGAGAGGCATTTGGCCTGCAGTGGGCGTAGTCAGGCTGACGATGAAGACGATGCTGATGATGATGATTTATCTATGGACCATCCACGAACCGGAAACCCACGTGACCTCCGCTGAGTGAAC
Source organism: Rhipicephalus appendiculatus (assembly GCA_030522465.1). Classification (NCBI taxonomy): domain Eukaryota; kingdom Metazoa; phylum Arthropoda; class Arachnida; order Ixodida; family Ixodidae; genus Rhipicephalus; species Rhipicephalus appendiculatus. Next base: position 25,019 of record JALIZH010011884.1, read on the forward strand.
AATGACGTCATCAGTTGATATCGTGCATCGGTCAAAGGTTGGGCCGATCTCGGAGGCAGTGTAGTACCAAGGGAGCTGCCGAATGCTTCAGTGGAGTGGTGCTCCATTCGCACCCTTTTCGACCCGCAGCCGTATTCTGGTGTTTATGGCGCTTGACTATACTGAACCGAAAGTCGCGGGATCGAATTCCGGCAGTGGCGACCGCATTCCGTTGGTGGCGAAATGCTTGACGCCTGTGTGCTGAAATTAAGCTGCACGTTAAAAATGCTAAGTTGTATATTGTATGTGCTGCGGATTTGTTGTACTTGAAAATTTTGGAACCTATACGCTCTGTGTTAGACAGCTCTCAGAGCTAAGGAGAAAACGTACACTCTCCTTAGACTTAAGAGCTAAGGAGGAAATGCCTGAACAAGGCATCCGTACTGGGCGCCGCAACGTCAATTCTGTTGTTTTGTTTCTTTTTTTTAGTTGGCAAGCTTACGTTTTCTTCAACCATGATTATTCCATGGCAGACGAGTTTTCGTCGAACCCAAGACTTCTTAAGCCGGCGCCTTATTTGTGCATCAACATATCCTTACATCATGTCAACAAATAGGGGGGAAAAAAAGAGGTGGTCGAAATTTCCGGAGCCCTGCGCTATGGCGTCGCTCATAATCATCTCGTGGTTTCGGTACGTAAAACCCCAACAATTATTATTAGTACGTGTTTCGCCACGTCAATCGAGACGAGGCGCAGTGCTGGCGTGGTCGTACGTGGCAAGCATGGTTCAACGGCTCATTGTGAGAACGCCTGAGGAGCATCGCGCTTATGAAGAAAAGCGTCGACAGCGAAAATACACTGGTTACCCACTTTGACCGAGTGCAATGGCTCCAACCTAAAAAAAAAAAAAGTTATTCAAGTGCAGTTAGAACAAAGGGACAGCTATTTCATGTCATCGACTGTGGTTTCAGTGGTTTATTAGGCAATCGCAACTAAGCTGATAAGTCATCTGAATGATGTGGGCGGGGACACTTTTTTTTTCCTTTTTTTGCTCTCATTGGCCTAGCTGTGGCTTACGCAAAGCAGCCGTGACGATCACCGACGTGAAATGAGATTTCCTATTTGCAGCTACAAGCTTTTGCATATACGTGACTGGTACACATTCCGGCGCTCTTTTGTAGGATTACTCTTGCATTTGTCTGCTATTGGACGTACATTACGCGTAATTTTCTGTAGGCCGGAGTATTAGGTTTCCGATAAGTTTGATATTCTCAGTAGAGTAAAAGAGTACGGCGAATGCGAGAAAAGAGCAGTTTCTGCAGCCGACATTCAGGCGCCATCCTGTGGTACTATAATGTATCTTCATCTAGTGGAGCGAGGTGACGAGCTCGTAAGGTCATGAGGAAATGACGTAACATGCGCCTCACGACTATGCTTCATCGATTAGGGTTATGTAGCTTTTATAGCTGCACCGCAGCTAAGGATACAGATAGACTTCAGTTGCTGATATTGCGATTATGTTATGAAAGGTCTCACGGTCCTTTACGCATTTGCCGAAGATGACTCGGATGCAAAAGTCAGCATCTTTTTCTTGACAGTCGATCGTATTCATCCTCACCAAAGAGTTTCCTGTAAATTCCCTAGGGGAAACTCTGGCGCTAGTGTCTATGGGAGCTGCAACACAAGGCGCTTCAGCCAGCAAGGGAATCATGGGTAGTACACAAATTTGCCTAGTCTTGCCTAGTATTCGTTCTTTTGGCTGCCTGTGGCCTGAATCCGCTTTGCCGCAATATGAAGTTCAGCAAAGGTTTAGCAGTTACGCTTCACCAACTTGTCCTTTTTAGGTTCACGAATTCAAATAGGCTCACGAAGTTCACAGCGGTCCATTCTTTTATCTGAAACAGAACGAAAACGCAACAATAAACAAAGCCACAAGTGCGTTCGAAGCCGGGAAGCACGAAGACTAGGCAAATCCGTGTACTACCCATCATTCCCATGGTGGCTGAACGATCGCAGGGCCAGAGTCCCCTCTAGTTAGTTTTAGGAAACTCTATGATCCCCCCCAACCCCATCTGAGGCTTTCAGGAACTGATGTGCTGTTGCACAGCTGCCTCTCGAATCGACCCACGATCAAGCGACGATGTCATCTGGTGACGCCTTGTTATGTGATGTCATAGGAACGTCGTAGTGGTGTCACAAGTTATGGCGTTCCTTGGCGGCATCTGCGATAACGTGACGTGTTCGAACGTTTCGTGTTTACGCCGACGACGCCGACAGTCACTTCTCGCGTTTCATGAGGCATCTAAGGCCTTCGCCTTGAAATATTACGCTGTAGTTGTCTACTGTAACTTGCTAACGTCTCGTTTCGAGCACCGTCCGAAAGCACGTAACCGTGACCATGAAAGGTGCGGGTGAGCTTGACAGTCGTTGGGAAAGCTCACCGCAGCACTTATGTAGGCTTTTCGGCCCGCGATAGAGATGGCGATTAGCTTCGAGATGGCCACTGGGATGGGTCAAACTTGATCTCCTAAATACTGAGCTATAGGCACGCACACTGCATACCCTGTTTCTGGACAACGCACAGTCCTTAATGCGATGTCGCGTACGACGAAGGATGCGTTGCTATGGGGACGCGCCGCGGGGCTTATCCAGGGCGAGGCGATCCTGCGCGCCCACTGCGGCGCGCATGTTGACTCTGCTTGGAAAATATGAGGTGTTGACGTATGCGAGAAAAGGGGCTTTTGATAAGAACGGCTTATTTGCGACGACCTTGCGCGGACTTCGCAACACTGCGGTGTGAGAGGTTCGTCCTCCCCACAGCGGGGTGTATAGCCGGAGGAGAGGGCAAAACTAAACAGGTAAACGCGTCGATGGGCTCGCACTCAAAAT
>JALIZH010011885.1:0-16108 GCA_030522465.1 Rhipicephalus appendiculatus
GCTCACGTTGCTAAATTGATCACGCAGAAATATGCATCGACATAGTTTATGCAAGCAAGACCTAGAGTAGACCGGTCCGACAATTTGCTAAGTAGGTTTAGACATTTACTTTTTTTTCTCTTATTGACGTGTCAGAAGGAAATGTTAGCGCGCGCATATGGCATCGACTACTCCTTGGATCTTGAATTGCTGTTTTATGCAAGGTACTGTTCCCTAATTACATACATGCATGCATGCATGCATACATACATACATACATACATACATACATACATACATACATACATACATACATACATACATACATACATACATACATACATACATACATACATACATACATACATACATACATACATACATACATACATACATACATACATACATACATACATACATACATACATACATACATACATACATACATACATACATTGACATTACAAATGTCTTTAAAGATAATATTATTGCAGAGCTTAAAGACGCGACTGTAACTCTGACCTTCTTCAGAGTGATTGTCGTCTAATAAGCTCGGTCATAGCAGTTTATTTTTAAGCTGTACTCAACAAAAGTGAGAGATGTGTTCGGGCATTTCCTGAACTATACACTGTAAACCAGATTACACCCATATGGGTGTAATATGGTGTCTATAACTCACACCCCTACACCCCACAAAATGGGTGTAACAAGCAGGATTACACCTATATAATGAGCGTATTTCCAAATTTCCACCCATGGGCGTCAACATTCTTGTTCACACCCATGGGTGTGTAATAGCAAGATTACACCCGTATGGCAAAAAGGGTGTAGGGGTGTTTATGCACAATTACGCCCCAACGCCCATGCGAAAAATTCCATAATTTGAGCGGCACCCCTCTCCCAGTTGGCTCCCACGGAAGTGGCTCCTGCCACAGTGGGAAAATCCTGGCCCCAGCGCTGTTTTTATGGTGCATATGACGCACGGGATATATGGCCCTCACATACACAATGTAATCGTAGCTGAATATGAAGGCACGACTTAAAATGTGTTGTCACATATTTATTTATTTATTTATTGCATACCTGCATCGCCCCATTGGGCATTACAGCAGGGGGGTATACAAAAATATACAAAGTAATCACACTCACAAAGCACGACGTTCACACAGTTATCCATAGTGCAAAATGAAATCAAGCTTTATTAAACACAGAGCTCGTACAGAATTCATAGACAAATTGTAGGCTGTTCAGAGACCTTCTTTCTAGTGCGCAGAGCGGCATCGCATTTGCGGCCAAAGAAGACATCAAATAGGATGCGAATTGAATGGCATGGAGCACTAACGACCAAGGCATGTGTATCAAAATATAACTAAAGAACTTTTATTTGCACTTTAAAATGAAGAACTGGTTTTAAAATGCTTCAATGCAACTCACAAGTACAGTGCAGTGAATCATACAAACAGCAAGAACAGTAGTGCAGTGCAGCATGCCTTATTTCTCTAATATACTGAAGTAATTGCAATCACGTTGCAGTCACATCGCAATCTCCACATTGATACGCCACAGTTCGCACGTCTTGTCATAACAAATGACATTACACATGTCATGTGTTATGTGATGTCCCTCTTGTCATAACACATGAAATTTAACGCGAGGATTCCCTCCTGTTCAGGGAATACAGTTAACTCATGCGTATTTAATAAAGCATTTCATTAGGAGCACAGGTGTGCATTTTTTCTTAGAGGCTCTTCCGCCACCATCTCGAATTTTGGTTCGCGACCGAGCAAAGGCCGCCCTCCAAATTTTGTCCAATTATCTTCCACTATGGGTGGGAGGGGGACGCTTGTTCAAATTTGACAGTAGAGGTTTTGGAACTGCAAGCAGTTTCTGCATAGAAGGAACTCGCATGTGGTTTTTATACATCATGTGTTTTCAGGCTACGTGTTTGCATTTGTGCACACAGTAGGCCTATCCAGTAGAAGTTGCTTTCATGGTTGCAGAACAGTTGTAAAAGCTAGTGGGCATATTTAAAGCGCAACAAAGCCTAGTACTGGTCTTTAGTCCGCTCTCTCATTAAACCACTGCTTTCACGTCTCGTTGTGGCCACACCTATCGTCAAAAATTTCTGGAAGCTGTGTGATTAATGTGCTGTGAGCAAAAAGTGGCAAGTAAACTGATATTATTTTGGAAACGTTAGGTGCATGCAGTATTGAAATAGACCGGGTAAATCCTCTTTCAGAGCAAAGCGTAATGACTGACGTTGTACACACTACCGAGATTGTAACCTACGTTTCAAGAGTGCTACAAACATTAAACCTGCACATGTAAAGAATTATTGCTCGCGCAGCAGGCTTAGAACTGTTAAAAAAGCAGGGTCATACCAGTGCCCAAGAAGAGGCACTTTCATTAGATTGTGTGGTAAATAGAGGGCTCAATGAACAGACAACCTTCTGCTGCATTCATGACACACTATTTGTGAATCGCCCTCTTAAGTTGCATCCAGGTAGGCTGTCTACACTTCACCATGCAATGCTGTTAACATTATGCATCTGTATAGTTTTCTACATGTATCGCGGTTAGTCTTGTGGCAAACTGACGCTTGTTTTGGGAAAATAAATACGCAGGTCACATAGATTGAGATGGAAACTTTCACATCAGAGGAATGTTCTAGAAATGTACAAGGTATTTGCAGCACCCTTCGAGGAGCTTCCACCACTGCTGCAACCCTTTGAGTGAGGTCGTGAACCCGAAACAGTTTTCGGGATGTGATGAAGAGTGCGCTGCATCGTCAGCACCCAGTCCATCGAAGACGATGTAGTGCGCTGTCCTTTCAACAGTCTGCATACAAGACATGCATAACATTAAACTAAACATTTAAAAATATTGGGAATAATCAGAATCTCATTATGAGGTACCCTATAATAGAAAGCTCTAGTACTACTTCACCACTTGGGTTTATTACTGTGCACATCTACGTACGCAAGCATTTTTACATTTTAGTCTACACCATGGCTTACTCAATATGTTAGCAAAGATAGGGCAAGAAAATGCTTCTCCAATCATATCATGCACCTCTCAAAAGGTTTGAAATGTACCAGGATACTCAATTTTCAGCCTTTATACCAAGATTTCTTGCTTAGTTTAGAACGCCATAATCAGTAAGCCACTACAATGGGTGATAAACAAAATATAAACCATGTTAACAATTCAGACAGAAGATTAGCATTATTCATCATTTACCTTGAAGGATCCTTTCCTAGACATGTACCCAACACAGATGTTCTATCTACTAAATGAAACTTGCACTAGCGTAAAACCCCAAGCAAGCACTCCCCTCCTTCTTTAGTGAGATTTCCCATATGCACCAATGACCGAGCAAGCCCCCATGTGAGCAGATAAATAGCGCTTATACAATGACCACTGCTGCTGGAAACACAGCACAGTGTTTTGTTGAAGCTCACCTGTAGACTTCTACTCCAGTTACATAAATAAGGTATACTGGATCACTTTATAATCAGTCTTTCACAGGTTGCTTATTGGTCAAAAAACGATTACTTCACTTACGAGGCCACAAGTGAGGCTCACTGTTGTCAAAAATCTATAAAACAAGCTAATTTTATTCTGCTTCGAGTGCATTCATGAGCAGCTGTTTCGATGCAATGCCTTTGGCAGATAAATACAAATTTTTTTTCAATTCCTGAAAACATCCATGTAACAGACAATATTGTTTAGAACTAACAGACATTGATGCCAAGGAAATTATAGGGGATGTTATTAGAAGTAATTGTAATGTAAATGTGAAGAAAGCAAAGTGGACGAAAAGATAACTTGCCACCGGCAGAGACCGAACCTGCGACCTTCGAATAACGCGTCCGATGCTCTACGACTGAGCATCAGTGGCGGTCAACCCCCCGTCCACTTAGTAGGGTATATATGTGTGCATTTAAACGTGGGAGCGCTGACTGACGCTCCCACGTGTGACTGACGCCCTTTATGTTCTGTCTTTAATTTTCTTCCTCGAAGGTTCGCGTCTATTTGTATTTCAGTAAAATACTTGATATGTGGTGTCTGACTCCGGTGTGGAGGAGTGTTAACACTGCATGCCAAGGTAATGATAAATGTCCGATTTGCGATGGCTCGAAATCGTGTCACTACTGCTTCAACGATTCAAATACAAAGATGGCAACTGAAAACAGGAGACAGCCCATGCTCTTAGGAAATGTGGCTGCAAGCTACTGGCAAATAGACACGTGATTAGTGCACTGCAAAAACAAGGATGCGCACTAAGTCGGAGACAGTCACCTGAGGAAGGCGATGTATTAAGTGGTGGCCTGGGCGAGTTGGTAACTCAATATCGACATGAATGAAGCAAATAAAAGTGTCATAATTAACACAGCAGCACATGAGAGGCCTGAAAGACACACTTGCGTACTGAAAACGGTAAGCGCATCAAGAAAATGACAACGAAAAGAAACACAAAGAGTGGTACTTCCAACTGGTAATGTGAAATTAACACGCCATATGTGTAGTTTTCATTGCTATGATGTGGTAACATCCCATGCCTCAGAACAGAGGCCATTGAAAAATTTTTTGCAATTTTTTTAGTCTAGCTTATTTCGCTAAATATTGTAAATCTTAACATTTGCACGGAACCAGGATGACAAAGCTAAGATCTCTTGCTATCATGCAGGAAAAGTTTTTTGACCGAGCGCTCTAATGTCGCTCTCGATGAAAGTGTTTGCGTTTTTGCAAAACCAATGGATTTCGTTGTTATCTTCTGACCTCTCTTTCTTTTTTAGTTAGGGTTTTTACCTCTTGACGCACACCGTTTTCAGGTCCCATTCCTTGTTGCTTCATTCCTATTGATTTGTGCTGGCTGCTACCTTGAAACCCACAATAATTTCATGTCACCATTAATTTCATAGTCAATTTTGCCTTCGATAGCATATTCGTGTGCTTGGTCCTGTATGATATCAAGAGATTTTTGCTTCGTCGCCCTGCATTTGTGCGAATGTTAACACTTTTGATGTTTAGAGAAATAAGCAAGGGCAAAAAGAAAAATGTTTCAATATCATGTGTTCTCAAGCATGCGTTTTACCATGTGATGAGCGAAGAAAACCACATATATGGCGTCTTCGTTTTGCAATAAATATCAGTAGGAAGTAGCTCTCTGTGAGTTCGTTTTCGTTTACCTCGTCTTGGTGCACTTATCAGTTTCAGCATGTCGCTTTACCAACTAGCTCGGACCCGGATTCTCGTGCAGCACACTTGCATACTGCCAATCTGGGGACCTCAAAGGTGAAAGGGAGTGGGGGGGGGGGCGAAGCCGGCCCCATAAATTGACATAATAGGTAGGGGGGGGCGCTGCGACGAACCTTCGCCCCCACAGAAGGGGAACCCTGCGTAAGCGGATGATGTTGCTTGGCTGCTTTTCGTTATTGCTTTTGAGGAATGCAGTAACCTTACATACAGCTAGTAATGATGTCCAGTAAAGTTCTGAGACGTCAGCGATCGTACTTGTACACGCAATTATACGGCGCGTGCAATGAAGGGACATAGTTTGCCGTGTTCACCTCACAGCGAGTAGCCCCTTCGTAATCTTAGTAAGTACACCCGTCGGCAAAATAAGTCGGGACGCGCGACTGGCGACCACAATCAGATAAAACTAAGGTCCCTTAGATAAAACTGCATCGCCGCGCCGTCTGACGTCTGCCGAAACATCGCAGTGCGCGTGCGCGTCCTTTCACGCTCGCAGCGATGTCTTTGCACGCGCTTGCAGCGCAATAGCTGAATAAATGCAGCGTTTTGCGGTAGGGGCGCTTCCCTATGTTCAATCTGTCACGCGCTCAGTTCGACGGGGGGCACGGTTGGCGCGAAGCGCGCGGTGCTCACTTTCACGGTTTATAAGATAACATATCTTGTCTCAGTGACAAACCGGTGCAACATATGCAGAATTAGTTCCCTTCTATGCATGTTTTTTTTAAAGACGATAGTCTTTCTTGGGATACCTAAACGGAGAAATTTTGGTCTGTTTCTCTGTTTGTCGGCACGTCGCACGATTCACCTAGCTTGCCAAAGTTTAACCCCCTGCCTTACGACCTCCAATCTTGACCGATGAGCATGTGTTCATACGGGTGAGCGTGGGCAATTAAAAATCAGATATTACGCATATCTGAGGCACATCATCAATACCTTAGTACTATTCACAGTGTTCCTTTAAAACAAAATCTATAGATACGTAATTATAAAGATCCTAGTGTTTATTACGCGGCGCTGAAAATGCGCCGCTGTGTATAAAATGTCTCCGCCCAGTGATTTAACTTCGACGCTGTGGTGCTGCCACCTTGCAGCAGCATAGTTCAACACAAGCCGATGTTCCCCGATAGCGCTGCAGGTGGCGTCCCCTTCTGTTTTATCAATGCCAGCCGGATGCGGCTGGATTCAACGGTAGAAGAGCGCTGTCGCAGGCAAGGCAAAACATATATGTCCACTTGATGAAATACGACCCACTCTACAAGACATGATCAGAGAACGCAGAGAAATTACCTACGACCAAATTTCAGCGGAGAAACGCCGGCGTCCGTCTAAGCGTGCCCGGGAAACGTCCGAAAAACGAGCCCAGCGGCTAGCCCAGCTATTAAATTGTGGTACTCATGCGGTACGGTCGGCACAAGACTATCGTCTTTCGACGACATTTGCAGCGAAGCATGCAGATACGCGGCCAATTTTTTTTAATCGTACTGAAATGCGAACGAGGGCACCAAAAACGAACAGACGTCGAGCCGAAAACATGCTTCACTTTACTAGCATACGATTACCAGACAAGGTCCGGCTGCTACGCGTGATCTGTCGATAAATGCGAAGCGAGCGGTGTACTACTCACTGCCAACGTGCAACCGGCGAACTCTGCGCGTGATGGACTGAACAAGGAAAGCGACCCCTACCGCAAAACGCTACATGTAATCACCTAGCCTGCTGCAAGCTTGTAAAAAGACATGGCTACAAGCGTGAGAGGACGCGCACGCGGACTGCGATATCTCGTCAGACGTTAAACGGCGCGGCGATGCAGCTTCATCTGATTCTGGTCGCCGCTCGCCCGACCCGACTTATTTTGCCGACGCGTGTACGTTCTTTCGCACGACAGCAAAGACCATGCATGGCGAACACCATAGAACAACGTTCAAAAATTTTAGAACCTCTCTCATTTGTCATCGTTATTTTCTTTACGTATACATAGAGAAGGCTATATTTCGGGAGTCTTATCGCCGCGCCTGTACTACCATAGTTCGCCGAAATTCAGGAGTCCCGCGGGCAAATCGGGAGAGTTGGCAGGCATGCACTAGCGCTTCGTTGCTCGCAAGCACGAAAGCTTACCTTTTCAGCTATAGGACCAAATCCAAAAGCGCTCTCCGTGTGGCTCCCAGCGTACAATTCGTTGGATGCTTGATCGGAAGCACTCAGCTTGCGGCGAGCACTAGCTTCAACGGAAGCCGTTGACAGAGGAGCCGCACTGCGCCGCACCGAAGTCGTTGTTCCGTACTTGCCGATCCACTACGAATTCGGAGATTGCAGTGACACGCACTATATCTTTTTTATCCGCGAACTACGTCACCGTGGAAGCCGTCGAAGTACACATCCAAAAGAAAGCAGGTGAATCGATGAACAATCCGCCACCGTTAGCATGCAGCAAACGCGCACACGACATGTCAACAGATTCAAAGGTCGCCTGTTGATGATGATCGTGACACGCAGTTGCCCCGAGTCTGAAACCGAAAGTCAACGCCTCCGAGATTAATATCGCTATACCAGTGAATTGACTTTAGCAGCGCCGTTTTGTAATAATCTTTCGAAACAAAAAACCAAGACATATTGTAATATTTTATGTTTAACAACATGTTTGTGCTAGCAGAGCTTTAAAGCGTGTTTTTTTTTGTTTTTTGCTGACGTGTGCAGGTGGCAAATTCGTAGCCTTCGAGATTTACATTTTTCTTTTTTCCGAGTAGAGCGTCGTCGAGGCATTGTTTCGACGAGTTGGAGTTAAAATTTCGTTACCTGTGCATAATAGATATAACTAGGAGGCTAGGGAAGGGGGGGGGGAGGGAGTGGTGTTCGGTATTCGACTCAACCCCGCCCCTTTCTACGTTTATTTGGACCCGAATGTGTGCAAGCACTGGCAAAAATGTACTTACATACAGAGGGGTCGGACCCCCTTCTCACCCCCCCCCCCCCCTTTCTGCATAAAGTCTGGCCATGCCCCTGCTGTGCTAACAGCCTGTTTTTACATATCATTCCACCATTCAACAATCGCTGATAAGATATCTTGGAGAATACGCTCTTTTTACCGACGCAGTAGCAATGAAGCTTGCTTTTATTTCATGTAGTGAAGTTCGTGCAAGCATACGAATGTGCTATCACTGTGTGCATTGTAAGGCAATGGTAAGGGCTGTCAATCACATTTAGCAGAGCGATTAATTGGGCTAGTTGGTGGTGGTTCATGGTTTCTTGTTGCGCTGCGAATGACTTGTGAGTTTGCGCACCACCTGTCCTGTAGTCCCTGTATTGTCCTCGTCTCGTCATTCACAGCGCAACAAGAAATCATGAATCTGTCAATCACAATGCCACAAGTCAACTGCGGTTCCTCCTTCTTGTGGCACGGGTACATTGTACTAGTGTCGTCTGTGATCGCTCACGCGTACAATGTACGACCCACGAGGGTTCCTTGACAAAAAAAAAGAAAGTAAAAAATAAAGCGCCCGCAGAGTGATGCGTCCCATTGGAGAAGTTCAATTGTGGTGCTTAGCGGGTGTGCGCCTAAACTGTGCTGCGGCGTGCCATGCGTGTACTGTCACTGCATACTGTCACTTTGAGCTGATCCGTGATCATAAGTTTAAACATAACTCACTGATAAAATTAGCGACTTGTAATTTGATGTGAAATACTTCAATGTACAGGAATATGTGCACCCCACTGTAAATAAAACAGGTGTTCTAAAAGAAAAGCTCATTATGATTTCAAATTAGAAAACGCGCATAATGACCTGTCGAAAACAGTGTGTAATCGTTTCATGATATATGTTTAAGCGCAACACCATCTCTTTTACCACCCTTTCAGTGAGAATGATGAATGGTTACGAGGGGCTGCAAAATACTTTTTTAGTATGAATCACACAAAGTCAACCCATGAAGCCGTTGAACGTGTGAGGAATAAGCAAACAAGAGAGTGGTACATTAAATGTGGTATATAGCGTGGTATATGTCGGCGAATAAAAAGTGAAATGAAAACAAAAGCCGAAACATCGATCGTTTCACCGTTGGTATGTGATACGTATTGATGCTTCTAAAAAAAACAAAAAAACAATAGGTGTAACATTCAAAGAAACACCCTTGGGTGGAATTTGCGAACATACACCCTAGGGTGCATTTTGTGATCATACACCTATAGTACACCCAAAAAATGAAAAAAAAGGTGCACAAAGGGTGGTTTACGTGAAATTCCACCCTTTTGGATAATCTTGGCAAAAAAAAGGGGTGTCCGATGGGTGTTTTATTGAAAATCCACCCTTAAGGGTGTGAAACGGTTTACAGTGTATACAAGAGACTCTTAAAGCGACTGATGAAGCGATTTTGAAGGGAGCAAACGGTGTAACAGACACTGCTGTTGAAGACTACGTGGCGCACCGATGAGAAGGAAAATTCATTGAAGTTAAACAGGTGACTTACGTTGCCCCTAATATTAAGACGTGTCGCTACAAGAACACGCAGATTGGGAAGGCGAGTATCTTTTTAAGAGTAGCATTCGCAACAGCGGGACTATAATATGGAACCCAACACATTCATGAGCACTTTGGCCCACGAGTGCGATTCCATGTAGCTCCTTTACAGGGATACTGCCGCATAGTATCAACATGTCTCGACAGGGAAGTTGCAGGTAAGTCGTTATGGTATAGATACCATGGTAGTAGCACATCGCAAACATGGCAAGTTTCATACCAGGAATTTTGGCGAGGCAATTGTGAGAAAAAAAGAAGACATTGTGTAATGCTGCTTTATGATGTCCTGCTTCGATAAGATCAAAATCGGAAATTCATCTCCGCACAGGCTTTCATCTTGGCAATAAATATCAGATAGTTCTTTTGTCCTCATGACAATAGGCCGTCCAGGCCTAGAGTCAGTATCCGGATGTAGTTTCGGCATAGCTTGTTGGCATCAGTAACCTGTCAGATAAGAAATATTGCACGAGACCAAACTTTTTGAACCAGCGCGTTGCATAAACATAAAAATTTAAAGACATGATGGTTCGCATAGGTTGGAAATTAAGAGAATCATAAACATCAGATTTTCGTCACACACACAAAGACACATGCACATACTCAGGTAAAAGTAGACAGTTACCCTTCATCCATTACGCTTCTTTGCTACAAGTGTTCGTAACACTTCAACCTCTTGGAGAACCTGATGTGTTTCGGACGTCACAACTAGGGCTACTTCCACTGTCCGCCTTATTCGTTGTTGCGGATTAGTCATGTCGTTGCACTTTTTTTCTCGTAAAGGCAGAACAATGAGTACAGAGCCACCATGTAGTACCTCGCAGCGCCAATAGGAAGTTCCCGACGTTGATAGATTACGTCCCGTTCTTCCAGCTCCGCCCTCATTGGCACCTTCCGCACCCTTTTGTCATCGGTTGGACCAACACAATGCCGGCTTGCTTTCTATTGGCGAACGTGAAAACGCAGCAACGTTCCCGTTCATTTGCGCTGTACGTGCATGACGGAGTACCACCGAAGGTCGCCGGATAAGAATTGACTTCCAGCAACGGCAACAGCCGCCGCGCTCCTGTAGACCAGTCCACCTATTTTTCTCGCCATTTTTGTTTCCCTTTGTTGATGTGCTTCCTTTGCTGTATCACTGTATTTGTCAGCCACAACCACGTATCTTTGTTCGGGCTGAAACTGTTTGTGGACAGTGCTTTATATGTCGTCTATGTGCTTATTCTCAAAGTGACAACTGCACGGGCGAAACTCCTGAATGTGCACCGAACAAGACCTTTCGTGGGTTTGAATTACGCGCTTCTTAAGAACCCATGGGATTATCCGTGAGCGCTTGTTGCAGAATCACAGTTGTCGTGTTTAAAAGGTATCTGAGTGACTTTTCGTAGTAATCATCGAATGACCCGAGTATCTGAGTTGATTGCCTCCCGAATAGATTGCCGCTAAAATTTCCCGAATCCGCGAAGAACGAGCGGAGTCCCAGGGAAGTCTCGCGCGCTTCAAATGTTTTCTCTGTGCTTTCGTCCCGACGAGTGCACTGAAAGATACACAGGGAGGGATGGCGCGGAGAAAAGAAGCTACTCCAGCGCGCGCGTTATGACCTTGAACGCAGGTCATGAAACACCATCGCTCTCTCTCTCTCTCTCGTTGTGATTTCTGTGCGCGCTAATGTGGCTACTGCATAATATTAGCACACTATAGAGCACCGCGCCTGCATGTTACGACACCACGTGGCAAGAAAAAATCTCACCCTAACGCCTTTCCTTATTTATCTCTGGCATCAACCAATAGGTGCAATCTGCTGTTGGACGACACACATCTAGCGCCCCGCCCTCCGAAGTGAGCCGCGACGGGGTCTCTGTATGAAGAGAGGGCACTTAAGGAAGTGAAAACTTCGTGCTCCGTTTTGCATACTCTACTACGTGCCGCGCACGTCTACAAAATTTGACTGAGCTGTTCACAGCTGTGTTTTCTGTTCCTGAAATGCGTTTTTTTTTCACCAAACCCGAAGCGTGGTTAATGACACATAGCAATTATTACATTGTTACCTGTAGAGAAATTGGCACTTTCGAGGTGCTTTTCAATTTGTTTCCAATTCAAAGAGCGGAATACTACTGCTGAGTGACAGGGCACACTATATATATATATATATATATATATATATATATATATATATATATATATATATATATATATATATATATATATATATATATATATGGAACAAGAAAGAAAATACGACTTTCGTTGGTTTGGCACTGTATATTCTTACTAACGTTTCGTCTGGCGGACCAGACTTTGGTTTTACTTGCTACCAAAGATTCACAAACAAGGTAACCCAGGCCGCCCGATCATTTCCGGCGTGAATACTACAACGGAAAACCTTTCACGCTATGTAGACTTCCTGATCAACCAAATTCCTTCAGAATTTCCGTCATTCGTAAAGGATAACCAATAGTTTTCTTCAAGAATATTAAACCTTAACATTCCACTAAATTCAATCCTTGTAACTCTCGACGTCGCCTCGCTTTACACTAACATACCGCATGCCGATGGGATTTCAGCAGTCCTTAAAGAGTGTGAAGATTGTCGTTTCACAAAGCCTGTAGATAAAGAAACCTTGGGATCGCTGCTGAAGCTTATTCTTGAACTTAATAACTTCGGAATTCAATAATAGCCATTACGTTCAGGTCAGTGGTACTTCAATGGGAACTCGAATAGGCCCGAATTATGCTAATATCTTTATGGGTATTTTGGAGAATGATTTCTTATCCAGCACTGACCTACAGCCTTTCTTTTATAAGCGATTCATTGATGATATCTTCTTGATTTGGACCGACGGGGAGGAAAACCTTTTGAAGTTTATGGATTCGTTTAATAAGTTTCATCCTTCAATCAAACTGTCGCATAATTACTCGTCGCTTTCGGTAAACTTTCTAGACGTCACTGTGTCGCTATGCCAAGGAAAACTGCTGACTAAACTATACCGCAAACCTACCGATAAAAGCGCGCTTCTACATTTCCAGAGCAGTCATGTACGACATTGCAAGACCGCCATTCCTTATAGTCAGGCCCACCGCTTTAAACGATTGTGCTCCAACCGCGAAGATTTCATGGCTAATTGCGAACAACTTAAAACGTCCCGTTACGAAACGGGAATATCCATCGGCTTTAATCGATGACGCAATAGGTCGAGCAGATAAATTAAATAGAGCGGAAATTCTGAGCGGGAAGCGTTCGCCCGAAAACCAGAATAGCACCAATCTTGTACTAACGCACTCAGCCTCAGCACCAAAGGTACATTCCATATTAAAACGCCACTATAATATCCTTGCTCAAAGTGAACATCTCAAGAGTGTTTTTCCTGAACCACCTCGCGTGGTATACCGATGGTCTAAGAATCTCCGAGATTTATTAACGTCATCAAAAGTAAATGAGCACAGAATAACTGGATGTGCACCTTGTAACAAAGCACGTTGCAAGGTGTGCGTACATATGCAAACAACACAGAAAGCCATTAGCACATTTTGAGACTTTACCCTTAACATTCGAGGTTCGTTTAATTGTGATAGTTCTAACGTTATTTACATGCTTGAATGTACTGTCTGCAAAAAGCAGTACACTGGTCAAACATAAACTTCATTTCGATTGCGCTTTAATAACCATAGATCACATGCCAATAAGCTTCCTAGCCTACCATTATCAAAACACATTCGCTTACCTGGACATTCTTTTGAAAATATTCGGGCCACTATACTTGAGTCAGGCTTTCGTTCTCATCACGATCGTGAAACCCGCGAGTCTTACCTAATCTATAAGTTTAACACCGTCTCATCTGGTATTAACGAAAGCCCAGGCACACTTACGAGCGTTCCCACTAAGCACCATTAATCATAACCTGGTATTCCTTGGGATAGGCAGCTTTGTGTCTAATATCGTTCGTGTTTCCTCTACGGTTACGTTGGTAATCACCCATTATAATCCACAATTTCGTACCAGACCACGCGTTGACGTGGGTTGTGTGTATCGTTTTCAGTGACTATGCTGTGCAGTTCCGTTAGTTTATTTATTTTTTTTTTTGGGGGGGGGGGGGGGGGGTTCTCGCATTAACCTTGACGTGTTTGAAGGGTACTTGAGGGAAGCTATAGAGCAAGAAAATTTATCTTAGTGCTGCGTGCCGACTTTCTGTTTGCTTTCTCAAACTGTTTGCAGTATAATGCTGGCATGTGATTACGTTACTACGAAAAAATTAGGTAAAGCGTAGATCTGACGTCATCCCCCCCTTTTTTTTACTCCAGGTGCCGTGCAATCTAATAATACTGCCTCATCACTAGTGTGTAATGCCATATCACCTGCGCGTGCAATCTATCTTACTGTGTGTAACCTGACTTCACTGCCACGAGTACCAAATGTGCGCGCATGAATCTATGTCGACTGTGTGTGACCGCTATTTTATTTTGTCATTCTTGCTATCGATGACTTGCACGAAAATATCTCATTTAAGCGTGTTTATAAGGAAACCCACCACGATGTACTTGTTACTTTGACAAAGTCTGGTCCACCAGACGAAACGTTAGTAAGAATATACAGTGCCAAACCAACGAAAGTCGTATTTTCTTTCTTGTTCCTTATTCTATCGGGGTCCGCGTGATTCTTTTCCCACTACTATATTTTATATATATATATATATATATATATATATATATATATATATATATATATATATATATATATATATATATATATATATATATATATATATATATATATATATATATATTCCTTGTTTTTCACAAATCCTACGGCCCCACGATTCATGGCCGAGCCCCCCGTGGCCACCCCTCTAGCATCTAACCAACCAACCAGCAGCGGCTGCCGGTTACTCGTTATTCGCGAAGCAATTATGCAAAAGGCAAACAGCCACTACGAACGGAAATCTTCGTAGATTATGCCCACAACTTCAAATCTACGCATGCCATGTTCTTGTCCACAGTACGTTAGCTCAAATCATGTCTGACCTATTTAAAATGCAGCGGGCTTGCGGCCGAATTTTGGGGTGCATTCGACTCCGACCAACTGCTACTAAAGCTGTTTCAGAGGCTCGTAGTTTGCGACGCACACGTAATGAAACAACGGCTGTCCCAGGTTCAGCTCTTTCTGAGAAGCTTTTGCACACTGCTCGCTAAACTACAAGACCCTTAGAGAATGCAACATTGAAATCTTTGTTTGCGGAAGCATTAAAAAAACGAGCAGGCAGAGCACACAAACTGCACTTCATCGAAGACGTCTTAGCTCCGCTGAAATTTGGAGCTCCGTGCGTAGGATAAATGGACGCAAGCCATAAGACAGAAATTGTGAACAGTAATAGCGAATTATCATTACTTATTGTTAGAAAAAAGCATACCAAGTATGCCCCGATCAAAGTGGAGGCCGCATATTCGAGCCTGGTGTAATTCCGTAACGATGCTCCCAGGAGACATTTCGAGTCCGACGCTACAAACTTTCGCAATCCCTGCGGAGCGCTGGCTGTGCATACACATTACAGTTCCCTCTTATTCCGGCTCGAAACTTTGTGCAGGCGGTAGACAAAAGTTTGTTCTTCTCGGTTTGCTGCTCGTCGATGCCATTCATATTTATTTTCATTCTGCTGACTCCTTGTAAACAGAGCTTTTGCAGCGGTTATGGCTTAAACGATAGGACTCAAAGGGCAAACGACGAACTGCTGATCAGTGGGCCGAACAGGCGCCTTCCGGAGCCGCTCACAGCAGCCGTCATTAGATGACGTCGATCTACAGCAAAGCAAGTCAAGCGTGCTGTCCTGCCTCACACTGAGAGAGAGCTAACGTGTACGTTACTTACACTACGTTAATCATCAGAAGTCAGCTTATTGTTGTTTTCAGACGTTAGTTATCCCCGCTATCGTCGCTTCAATACAACGCTAACTTCTCTTCAAAGTCATCGTAAACTTCTCGAACTTCACCCAATGTAAAGAGATCTGGTTTGGATGAGCTGTCGGTAAAGTTAGGTAGACTACATTTTTCTTCTCGGCGCATCGTCTACCAAAAACAGCCAATGTTGTCTCGCACGACGTGATATACAAGGAACCTCAGTCAGCTGGGCTAGGTAAAACAGATAGCCTGCTTTTTTTTCGTAGGGCGCTTGCTGTGTTAAAGTAGCTGTCACGTGCATCATCACAGTGCTCGCATCGCATTTGCCACTTCGGAAGCCCTGTTATTAATAACACGCGTGTCTGTTACTTCATGTTATTCGCCTTACATAGAGATGTTCTCGGTTATCTATGAACTTAAGCTGACATTTTGAAAGTAGGGACTTTTCATTTTGAACTCCTCATTCGGCAATGGT